>BMAC01001031.1:387794-487668 GCA_014905375.1 Phtheirospermum japonicum | reverse complement strand
ATACCATAAAAAAGTACCCAGATGTATACTAAAGCTACTAAATGGACCAACAAACGCAAACTGGTTCCTTAAAATTCAGGGTATGTTTCTCATTACTTTCCAAGCACTAAAGTGTCTATAAGAAATATGATCTTCAAGTCAACGACTCTTAATTTTAATCACTGAAAATGTTAGAAAAGTACTTTTCCAAGTTAAATACAAGATACCCATGTTTTTTTATTTATATTAATCTCATGCATATTGATCATGCCTATAAACAAAGTCATAAAGCTTCACTGGTTGGTGTTGTTTATATTAAGAAAGACTTACGTCTCAGTAGAAAAAAGTAAAGAACCCCAATGACAGAGTATTTTAGGCCAATGAGTTAACTTCATCTGAATTGTTATCAAAGCCAAGGTTTAGAATTTTAATTCTTTTTCCAAGAATAAACTGAACTGGAAATGGAAGTTGAAAAAAAAAATACACCACCTTCTTTCTTTCCTGGTGAGAAAAAGTTTGTAAATGCCCCTCCATAGTCCTGTATAAATCCGGTACTTTCTCTTGTAAGATTTTAATTGTTTCAGATATCCTTTTGAAATGGTATAAGTTTCTCCACAAGAAAAGTCTATGGTAGAATTTGAAAAAAAAAAAAAAAAGGTAGCACAACAATTTCATCATCAATTTTGGCAACTACAACAGATCTCTTACTCAGTCCACTTTTAATTCAGAAATTATTAGCTATTGGAAATCTTATAAACAAATGAATAAATACTTGGGAATATATTAAAAAAAAAAAAACATACTTGACAGGACATCAAATGGATTAGATCCAGCTGCCAACAAACACTAGATGGCTCCCATCAAACTCTTGCATGCCAGGATCTCCTACATTAATTGTCCAATCGTTAATTAATTAAAAAAATGAAAGACACCTGGGAATTAGTGCATATATATACAAACATACATACATAACGCTTTCGTGACATATCTCCAACTCATTGTGGGCATTACCCTGTAAAACAGCCCTAAAATCTCCTTCTAAAATGGGCAAGAAGACGACATACAAACCGCCGTCACTTATGGAAATGCTGCTCCACTTGGCACTTCTCAACAAGTTAATTAATTAATCAATTAATTAGCAGAGTCTGTGTGATTTAGTTGGGTGTAATGGGAATTTCGGAGGGACCATTTTAGAAGGAGATTTTAGGCTGTTTTACAGGGTAATGCCCACAATGAGTTAGAGATATGTCACGAAAGCGGTATGTATGTATGTTTGTATATATATGCACTAATTCCCAGGTGTCTTTCATTTTTTTAATTAATTAACGATTGGACAATTAATGTAGGAGATCCTGGCATGCAAGAGTTTGATGGGAGCCATCTAGTGTTTGTTGCAGCTGGATCTAATCCATTTGATGTCCTGTCAAGTATGTTTTTTTTTTTTTTTAATATATTCCCAAGTATTTATTCATTTGTTTATAAGATTTCCAATAGCTAATAATTTCTGAATTAAAAGTGGACTGAGTAAGAGATCTGTTGTAGTTGCCAAAATTGATGATGAAATTGTTGTGCTACCTTTTTTTTTTTTTTTCAAATTCTAACCATAGACATTTCTTGTGGAGAAACTTATACCATTTCAAAAGGATATCTGAAACAATTAAAATCTTACAAGAGAAAGTACCGGATTTATACAGGACTATGGAGGGGCATTTACAAACTTTTTCTCACCAGGAAAGAAAGAAGGTGGTGTATTTTTTTTTTCAACTTCCATTTCCAGTTCAGTTTATTCTTGGAAAAAGAATTAAAATTCTAAACCCTGGCTTTGATAACAATTCAGATGAAGTTAACTCATTGGCCTAAAATACTCTGTCATTGGGGTTCTTTACTTTTTTCTACTGAGACTTAAGTCTTTCTTAATATAAACAACACCAACCAGTGAAGCTTTATGACTTTGTTTATAGGCATGATCAATATGCATGAGATTAATATAAATAAAAAAACATGGGTATCTTGTATTTAACTTGGAAAAGTACTTTTCTAACATTTTCAGTGATTAAAATTAAGAGTCGTTGACTTGAAGATCATATTTCTTATAGACACTTTAGTGCTTGGAAAGTAATGAGAAACATACCCTGAATTTTAAGGAACCAGTTTGCGTTTGTTGGTCCATTTAGTAGCTTTAGTATACATCTGGGTACTTTTTTATGGTATTTTTTTTTTTCAAATTCTACCATAGACTTTTCTTGTGGAGAAACTTATACCATTTCAAAAGGATATCTGAAACAATTAAAATCTTACAAGAGAAAGTACCGGATTTATGCAGGACTATGGAGGGGCATTTACAAACTTTTTCTCACCAGGAAAGAAAGAAGGTGGTGTATTTTTTTTTTCAACTTCCATTTCCAGTTCGGTTTATTCTTGGAAAAAAAATTAAAATTCTAAACCTTGGCTTTGATAACAATTCAGATGAAGTTAATTCATTGGCCTAAAATACTTTGTCATTGAGGTTCTTTACTTTTTTCTACTGAGACGTAAGTCTTTCTTAATATAAACAACACCAACCAGTGAAGCTTTATGACTTTGTTTATAGGCATGATCAATATGCATGAGATTAATATAAATAAAAAAACATGGGTATCTTGTATTTAACTTGGAAAAGTACTTTTCTAACATTTTCAGTGATTAAAATTAAGAGTCGTTGACTTGAAGATCATATTTCTTATAGACACTTTAGTGCTTGGAAAGTAATGAGAAACATACCCTGAATTTTAAGGAACCAGTTTGCGTTTTTTGGTCCATTTAGTAGCTTTAGTATACATCTGGGTACTTTTTTTATGGTATATGAGCTTTCTTGCAGGTAAAGAACATGCTTTCCTTTATTTAAAATTTTCTCCCTTTATGTTCTTTTATTTAGTTTTGCTGTACATCTATTTACGTTTTATTTACTTTCTTGCAGAAGTGGGTAAACGATGCTGGAGGTGCGGATAATCTTGGTATCAGGCTTCTCAAACAGAAAAAAGATGGAAAGCTTCTAGTATTTACGACTCCAAAGGTATCATATTCAATTTGATACTATTACTAATATTACTTGCTAATTATTTTTATTCTTCAGTGGTGCTAATTTCGTACATGTATATTACTAATAATAGTGTACCTCAGTGCTCGTTTTATTGCTGGAGTTCTCATTTTTTATTGCTGGAAACAAATTGCGATAATGTGGTGCTTTATGATTTTTCATGAAAACTTCTCAAAATTCTTACTTTTTTGCTTAAAACCTTTTGAGTGCAGGGACCCTTAATTAATTGCTGTCCTGTCTGCGGTGAAATTATTCCAGTCTCGGATAGGTTGAATACTGTAGTGCATTTGACCTTGTGTTTCGATGAAGGGACTGGAAATCAGGTTATGACTGAAGGGTTCTTGACTGATAAGCAGGCTTCAAATGGGTGAGCACTTGTCTCTTGCGATTTTCTCGGAGGAGATAGTTTTTTTTTTTAAATAAAGGAAATGAGATGTGAAGAATGCAAGAATACCTGACTCCCTCGTATGTGTATTCCATTCTTATTAATTGATTAAGACAAAYAAATTATAATGTTATCCMARTTCTTATTATMKACCTGTATGAATTATGTAATTGCCCATTGCACTGTTTAGTTGGCTTAAGACATGCATGCAATCTTGAGAACTGCTTTTAATATTCAATAATCATTATAGTGTATAGTTTTTTGTTTCGTTCGACTTGTCAAAGATCAACATTCTCTCCGCAGGTGGATGTTCAAAGTAAGTGAATGGGCTCATTATTCATCCTATGAAGTTGGGTTGAGGTCTGGATCGAGTGCGTCACATATTCTGGTAACTTTTCCTCCTCAACTCATTTTCGTGGATCGAGTGCGCCACATAATACAAATTCAGCTGTTATGAATGTTGAAAACTATTTACATAAGGATTTTTTTTTCTGTTAACGCTTTGGACCATATTCTCAAGAACTGTCTTGGACAAACTTTATATGTCAGGTTTTTGATCGGAGAACAAGGAGACTAGTAGAGGAAATTATTGATGCTAAGATTGTTCAATCTATGAGGGCCATTTATCAATCTAAAGTAGGACTTGGCCTCATGGACAAAGGTAACCTTCTAATTTATCTCTGCTGACAAGACTCTCTAACTGAATACATTCACATATTTGTGGGAAACATTTGATTATTTTTTTCTATTTCATGCATCTTCTTTTTTTATTTTATTTTTGAGATCTTGATAAAATCCCTTTGTCAGTTTGGGGTACATAAAAGTACAACTAATTATGTGACTAAAGGATATTTTTTTCGGCCACGTGCTTAGTTCAATTTTTTAGTTTCACCTTACATATATATCATTGATTTGTACAACTCTGTTCTCAAATTAAAGATTTATTTCCGATTTTTCATTGACTTGCAGTCACTCAACATGGAACAACCTTATTCGGACGATGACATTGATGATGTACGTAGACGTTGGGCGGAGTGTTTATTAGAGGTTATTGCTTGACCACAAACAAACTATTTTTGGATAACTTGAATGGTAGTAAAATAGGTACTCATCTTTTTGGTGAACGTGTATTTGGCGAATTGTGTATTATTGGTGATTTCTACTTTAACATTTGATGATCGTGTATTTGGTGACTTATGTTGTTCGTATTGATATATTTTGGTGTGTATGTATTATTGTGATTAATGGATGATTTTTTGATTATATGAATGATTGGTGTTTTGTGAAAAAATTTCAATTTAGGGCTGGGAAGAAAAATGAAAAAAACTGGAATTCAAAAACTGTCAATTCTAGAACGACTTTCACAAGGACATTCTGGAAAATGTCTAATTCTAGAACGACTTTTCTGAAAAAGACGTTATGGAAAATGTACATTCCAGAACGGTTACAAAAAAGACGTTCTGGGAAATGTATATTCCGGAACATCTTTCTGAGGCTGACGATCTGGAATATACATTTTTTAGAACCTCTCTCCGAAAGACGATCTGGAAAATGTATTCTAGAACGTCTCTTTCGAAAAGGCGTTGTGGAAAAATGTATATTCTAGATCACTTTCCATATTGACGTTCTGGAAAATGTATATTCTAGAACGTCTCTTTTGAAAAGGCGTTGTGGAAAATGTATATTCTAGATCGCTTTCCATATTGACATTCTGGAAAATGTATATTCTAGAACGTCTTTTCCTAAATGGCGTTCTGGAAAATGTTTATTCTAGAACGTCTTTTTTGTAATCGATCTGGAATGTTATTTTATGAAACATATTAACTGGGGTAAACTATTTTCTAGAACGGGTAAATTATTTTTCTAGAACGTCTCAAATAACCTTTCTAGAATATCGGATATTCTAGATCGCCTCAGAAAGCTGATCTGGAAAATCTGATATTCTAGAACAGCTCTAGTTAAAATGCCTGGGCAGGGCGATCTAGAATACCTGAAACAGGGTGTTCTAGAAAACTATTTCTGCACTAGTGTCTGGGTCTTTTACGAGATCTACTATTTCTTCTACTGATATCCTCTTCTCCTCAGACCAGGCTATCCTTCTCTGGGCCACCTTCAGGGACCTAGACTTCCACCTTGGCTTCGTCCATTCACATAATGCAGCGGTAGAACGACGCCCTCTCTGGTGCGACATTTTGAGACTTTCTCTCCCTTGCTTGCTAATTATCAGGGACTTTAATGCTGTTCTGGGTGCCCACAAGCACCGTGGGGGCAATCCTTCTAATACCTCTTCCTTCTCAGACTTTCGGAGATTCTTAGATGCGGGTAGGTTTCTAAAGGTCACCACTACTGGTGGTTTCTTCACTGGGGTTAGCTGTTGCCACTTGGAATTTTGCTTTTCTCGTCTGGATCGCGCGATCCATTCCGCTGACTTGTCCCTTGTATGTGGGTGGATTTCTGGCCTTCTCCTTCCCCGCAGTCATTCCGACCATCATCCCATTATTATTGAATGTTCTAGGGATGCGATTTCCACCTCAGGCCCGCGGGTTTTCCATTTCCAGAACTTTTGGACTTTGAAGCCTGGCTTCCGCTCCCTCGTCACCATAGCTTGGTCTCTCCCTCACCATATTACTAACCCTACTCTCTCCGTCATGACTAAACTGCATTACCTTTGCGGAGCCCTCCGGGAATGGAACGCACAGACGGTTGGTAATCTTCATCGTCAAGTGGAGTCATCACTTGTCGAGCTCATGAACTTACAGTCTCGCTGCTTGGACACGGGGTACTCTAAAGCCGACCTCGAGGCCAAGATTACCCTGCAGGTCTATACCTCCTCCCTGATTGACACTCAGGATAGTGTTCTTTGACAGAAGAGCCGGCTGAGTGGCTCACAGATGGTGATCATGACTCGTCCTTTTTCCATCGGAGTGTTAAGGCTCGGGTCGCTAAGTCCATCATCGGTTCTCTCTTGATTGACGGGGTGGTCAACCGTTCTCCTGATGCGATTCAGGGAAAGATCATTTCCTTCTTCTCTGATCTTTTTTCTGCGAGCCACCCTCTTCCGGACCCTACTTGGGTTAATGAGTTTATGCACCCTATTGTTGATACTCATTCTCAAGTCCTTCTCTCTTCTACTCCGAGCAATAAGGAAATTCATGAGGTGGTTTTCTCTCTCGCCCCTAGTAGTGCCCCTAGCTCGGACGGATTTAATGGCCATTTCTTTCAGGAGTGATGGGTCATTGTCGAACATGACGTTGCTCGGCTGTCTGACACTTCTTTGATTCCTCTTCCCTTCCCACTGGTTTCAATTCTAGTTTCATGATTCTTGTCCCGGAAGTTAAGGGGGCGATGCGTGTGGAAGATTTCTGCCCAATTGCCCTTAACAACTTTTCTTTCAAGATCATTACTAAGATCATGGCTACCTGTCTTGGTGTAGTCATTGGTAATATGATCTCAACTCTCAGTTTGGTTTTATTTTGTCAGTTAATTTTTGAATCCAGAGAAAGGACAATTCCTACAGTGAAATCGGGTACATACATTATTTGATACACATTAATAAATTGCAATCTAAATCAACAACAAAATAAAAATAAAAAATGATGAACTTACCTTTACTTCAATGCTTATGAGAATGACATACATCATTCACCATGGCTGAATTCCCATGGCGGCGACTGCATTCAAAATTAAGTGCTTCAGAATGCCAAAAATCATGAATGATGTTAGGTTTTATGGGCGATTTTCAGCCATTCGTGCTTGCAATGTTAGATTTTATAAATATTTGTGCTTTCGAGGGTTGAAAATGGATGCAACATTTAAAATAGTTTTTAGCATTCCAGTTACGTAATATCAGCAATCTCAATCGTCTCAGCAACTTCACCACATGTAATTAGCAAATAAAATTGCAGCCATATCAGCACACCCTATTACATCCAACATACTCATATTCTATTTAGCTAAACTACATATAATCATCATAGTGCGGACAATATCTCTGTGAAGTTTGCATATGGTAGCACATAACAAAATTAGCCATGTTAAAATCACATTAGCATATAATATTACAATTTCAGCATAGACATATAATAACAACATTAGTTACACCGATATGAAATATTGGCAAATATCAAATCAGAATTAAGCACTTGTACCAACCCGTAGTAATAGAACTTAGCATTATAACTAACAATACATAACATCGTAATAAGGTAAAAGTAGCACCGATGATAAAGAATTGTTGATCTTGTAGATTTGTTAGCATTATAACTAACAATAAATAGCATCAAAATAAGTTAGCACCAAATATGAACAATATGCATAATAGATCAATGTAATTAGCAACATATGTTTTTTAACTTAGCATTTGTAAAACACATCAAAATAAGTTAACACCAAACACATAAATTACTTTAATCGTATTTGTGTAATTAGCATAATAGATCAATGTAATTAGCAACACATGTTTTTTAACTTAGCATTTGTAAAAAAACATTCGAAAGTAATAATACATCTATGGGTGACTTATTACAAAGCTCAACACCAAATTTTAAAATATTAGCTAGGAAAAAATTAGGCAAGATTTTTTGTACACATAGGTATAAAATATTAACATCACCTAATAATTAACTTAGTCTTCCACTTGGAACCCGACTCTACCGGAGACCGAGTCTGGCCCAGCTAAAATGTTGAGTCATCCACCTCCAAGCCCGAGTTCGTCGGAAAGGCTTGAAACCCGCCATAAGTCTTGAAATCTTGAGGCTCCCCACTGCTGAAGTAGGCGTTGCCGCCACCGAGGTGGGGATGGTCGTAGATGTGATTTAAGGATGAATCCTCATGAGTCTCTGTCGAGTCGCCACCACGACCTGCGAAAAAGTCCTCCAGCTTCGGTGATGGCTGCATGTAAAAAAAAAGGTACGCAATCCATCTATTCTGGTTCTGAGCTATCGGGGTTTTTTTAAGCAGGGGACTACTGAAAAAAAAGAATAGTTGCGACCTCTGATTTGAAAGAAAGCCACGAGATCTAATTTGATCAATGCCACGAGAAGGAAAGAAAGAAAACCACCAGATCTGTATTGTGCCAGAATTAAAATGGCTGCAACCTCTGATTTGGGAGAAATTCAAAAATGGAAAATTACCCTTCCATCTACCCTCAAATAAGTCAAAGGGCGGATATAAATATAATTTACCATTTACACTGCCATGAACAAGGGCTGTTAGATCAAATATTTTCGATGGGCGAGATTGGTTCTCAGTTCCCACCTAGAGTAAGGTTCCCACATGATCCCACCCTTATATATATATATATATATATATATATATATATAAGATTAGGTTCAAATGAGAACCATGTCCCTATATGTGAACCTAGGGTCAATTATGGGCCTTAGATCTAATTAAATGGATGTACCAGATTTTTTGTGTATTTCCTTATTTAATTAAAAGCATTAGGATTGTATAATAAAATTACTACTGGAGTATATAACTGAAATATCAATAAAACACTGTGATTGTATAATAAAAGCACTGCTGGTATATAATAAAAGCACTAGTTTTCAGGTTCGCATATAAGGACATGGTTCTGATTTGAACCCACCCCTATCTATCTATCTATCTATCTATCTATCTATCTATCTATCTATCTATCTATCTATCTATCTATCTATCTATCTATCTATCTATCTATCTATCTATCTATCTATCTATCTATCTATCTATCTATCTATATATATTTATATATATATTTATATACATGTATATATATATTTATATACATGGGTTCACTTAGGAACCAATCCCTGTGTGAGAACCTATAAACCTGCTATATTACATAGGATGCGATGCTATTTATGAATCATGTACATGCTAATAAGATAATAGTAAAATTTAAGGGAACATAAAAATAAAAATGTGAAAATATAAATAGAGTTTTGCATTATTTAAATTACCATCACATATAATGTAATATAACGGTTCCTAAGTTCCCACCTAGAGATTTGGTTCTCATGATCCTAATCCTATATATATATATATATAGGGTTGGGTTAAAATGAGAACACATCATTATATGTGAACCTAGGGACTCATCTTGACCATTAGATTGAATAATCTTGATGGTTGAGATCATGACATGTCAGCATGGTAATAATGTAAAAAAATGCATTAATTAATTAAAAATGGTATTTTGGACATATATCAACGTTTACAAAGAGCACTACATTGTTCTTTGGAAAGCACAATAGATTAAGAAAAAAAACACTACGATTGTATACAAAAAGCATCGCAAATTTCGTCTATAAACTGCAAATTCAAAATTTTGAAATGAAACTCAAATCTTCAACAAACCATAACTTTTTCAAATTTTATTCGTTTTGAATGAAATATATATCAAATTAATCACATTCTCAAGATCTACAATTTAAGATACATATTGCATGTTTTAAAACCTTATATATATATATATATATATATATATATATATATATTATATATATAATATATAATTAAATTAAAAAAACTGGACTGATTTTAGCACTACAGTACTGTCTAAAAAGCATAATGAACCTGGACATATAATTGCACTGTGCAATATTAGATCTAAGGCCAGGATTAGTCCCTAGGTTCACATATAATGACGGGGTTCTCATTTGAACCCAATCCTATATATATATATATATATATATATATATATATATATATATGTGTGTGTGTGTGTGTGTGTGTGTGTGTGTGTTGTTGTTGTTGTTGTTGAAGAAAAAATACAATTAGTGTGCCTTCGTCAACAAGTAACTGATGAGGGACAATTTAGGTATTTGTTATCTCTATGTATTATGGAAATATGTATTTTATACCCCTATATAAAGGGAGTCTTTGATGAATAAGAGAACCCTAATTCTACCGTCTCCTTTGTATCTTCTTCGTTTCTACTTTTCATTTACACGTTATCAGCACAAAACTCTAACCTATTGAGAGTGATCGAGAATAAGCCTCCATAACCAAAGCAACAATTATACAATTTTCGTACGTCGAAAATCTAACCACGCTATAAGATTGAAAAATCATTTCTTCATGTTTCAATCGTTGGATCGTGTTGTAATTTTTAGAGAACCTTTTAGACTATTTGAGTTACATTCTGAACAGTGGAGATTGGAATCAGAGATACGAGAATATAAATATGTAATTTCGAACAAAGCAGATTCTGTTTTTAAAATTTTATGTGCAGCATTTTTCAAAACATAATTTCTCACAGTCGGACCGTTGGATCAAGCCAAACATTGGATATATTATTCCAAACATATACAAGTTAGATATGAACGGTGAAGATTTGAATATGATGTATGAAGAATCCGATAATGAATTTTGAACAGAGCTGATCTTGTTTCTCGAAACTGTCTGCCCTGTTTCTTTTAAAAATGAAATTACGCACAATCTAACCGTTGGATGATGATGGATTTTGGATATAATATTTTCAAGATATAGTGGTTAAATATGTATGATGGATATCGGGCTTTGAAGACATACCTATTGCAACAACAAAATTAGGAAAAAGTTGTGACTTTCATCTAAGGTGACTCGAATTACCCTATTATTTATTAAATGCAACTAATAAATATTTGTTTATATGGATATATGACATGATTTTATTGGGCATTATTATACAAATCATGTCATGTATATATGTTATATATGATTATATGCATGTGATATTATGTACAATATTGACAACATGAAACTTTGCAATATTTTAATGATATTCATAGAGTACATAATATATTAGTACTTATTCTCTTAGATGATCTCTAATTTGGAAATCATAAATAAATCTATTTACATGATTATATGAGAGATTGATCATGATTTTGCCAATATATTTAGTTAATCATGAATTTCGATGAATTGATAGATTCATGTATGTTTGTAATTCTCTTCAAGCTGATTTTATAAGCTACTTTCAATATATGTATTATTGATGTAGATTTGCATATTTTCATGATAATGAAAGTTCATGAACGATAAATAATTGTATAAATAAGTCTTGTGACAAAGTATATTCACATAATATCAACGAAAGAGTATGACATATATTCTTCAAACTCATTATTTAAAGAAATTGATTGATCTAACTCAATCTAAATTCATAATAATATACTAAAAATAAATCGAGTACCACTACTAGTCGTTGATGTGGAATATAGTGTAACTGTAATTTCACAATAATATCATACAACCCCCAACTGATAAAGAATCATGAAACTAAGTCAAAGCCAATTCTCTAATGAATTTGAGACTTCATATTGACCCCAGATCTTTATTGAAAGTATATGTAGTTGAGAATTTTCAATCAACTTTTGGATGTGATCCATATGAATATTTTGAAAATTTTATGATACACTACTTCCAAGATTAAGAATCTAGTGAAAAGAAATTTGTTTTCTTGCTAAAAAGGGTTAATGACTTTGATATATTGAGACTAAAAATATGTCTTACCATATATAAAAAAGAAAGTCATTTTAAATGACAATAAGTAATTGAGAGATACGATCTCACTCTATTTTTTCCCATTTGAGCAAACATACTGATGCACTTGTATAATATTAATTATGATAATAAGTCATTGAGAGACATGACATTATTTTTCATAATATCAATGTTAGACCTCCGGATAAAGGAGTTTCTTGAGGCTAACCAAGATCGATATGAATAGTGGAAATAACCTCAAAGTAAAGGGGAAGAGACATGTTGACCCCTACCTATGTGGGAAGAATGAACCACAAGGTAAGATATGTAAGAGTTAGTGATATTTATTGGTCGTGGTATAAGTCATGGAGATTCTCCCAATAATCTTGCTTAGTCAATGGATATCCTCTATTTTGATTGATGAAGATTTTTATATTTTTACTTTAACAAAGAACTTGTGAAAGTATAATCAATCATTCATATTAGACTATTGTATTTGGTCTTGAAGTTTGTTTTGAGTTAGATTCATGTGATGTGGCTTGATTTAAATTAATTATTATTTTATTGGGCTTATTGGCAAATTTTACATTTCATTCTAAAGAATTGAATGTGATTGAGTTTACTTACCACACATTCACATACAAGGTTTAAACGTACACTATTAAGATATAATGTAACATATCTAAGCAAAAAATGTAGAATGAAAAGTATTTCTTTCAAATATCTCTATAGAATGTGAGAATTTGTCTAGGAATAGACAATTATTCATTGTATTGATATTTATATGTGGAAAAGTCCTGATGCCTAGTGGCACATTGATTAAAGTCATAAAAGCTCAGTATGGACCAAAAGCGAAATGAACCTTGTTAAGTTTAATAATATTCATGTTGATGATTACCATTAAGAATCACATTATGAGAATGGAACTATAACTTTAATTTATGTGGAAGAAAGCACGTTTTAGAGTCAATCTAGTAATTTTACTTTACTATTTTTTGATTATTGAATCATAAGATATGACCAACAAAGAACTTTTGGACACTTACTCATTCAAGTCTTTGACACGACTCACATGGATTCTTTGGTCGTCGTGATATGATGGTCCATAGTATAAGAAATTAACATGGACATCTTTTATTTTGAGTGGAACACAAAATGAGATAGAAATTTGATGCACAGTATAGTATCGAACTAATGTTGTTCAATTACAGCTAGTGCATTCTAAAGCACTGGGAGCACTACATACATTCATATCTCAAAGATACATCACTCATTTTTTCAAAACTTGTTCATTAGCAAAATTGTATGATTAAGACCTGCATATGCTAAAGATACAAAGTATAATATTTCATTCTTATAATTGATAATTGGTGATACATGTGGACATAACCATTCAAAATGTGGATCATTCAAGTATTTTATAGTTTTGGTCGATACTTCGGCACGTATTGTCCATAAAAATGTTGCATTTGAAAAACTTCTAGCACAATTAGTATGATTGAAGACTCCCCGCCCTTATAGAGTACCCAAACTCATAATGCTAGATAGTTTACATCAAAAGTATTTGATGTCTATTGCATTTTAATCAATATCGATGTAATGCATCTTGTACCCTAATGTGCATATATAATAAGGTCTCAAAGAACACATCGTCGATAAGAATATAGATAGTGTCTAAGACAATATTTATGCGCACTCATATATTTGTACCTGCACAGGGTTATGCAATATTGCACGCAACTCTTACTTATTCGTTTATGAACCTCTGCTAACCAAATATTTTGCGTACCAGTTGGTAACTGGATATAAGCCTGATTATTCATATCTACGCATATTTGGTAACGCGGTATATGTGCCTATTGCGTCCCCACAACCCATTCATATGGGTTTCTAAAGACGATTAAGTATTTATGTTGGATATGAATCTTCAAAAGTCATAAGCTATTTGAAACCTTTGACAGACGATCTCTTTTCCGCTAAATCTTTGGATCTGTCACTCTAAGGAGATAGTCTTACCGTCGTTAGGGGGAGATAAGAAAAGGTGTTTTCCAATGAAAAGACATGAATGGTTTCATACTATGTTACTTTATGATTCCCGCATTTCACAATGTAACGTGAAAGTAAAGCAAACTGAATAATCTTCAAAGTATAGAAGACTCAATTTATAAAGTGACGAGATCATACATATACCAGTTGCAAATGTGTATGCAAGGTTAAAAGTCCCCATAAAGGGCACAACGTCACACATTAAGATATTGTAAACATACTTAGTGGAGATATGGTTGAGGTCGTGACTCCTAAGAGGAACAGGGGAAGTCACTTGGTTCGATCAATATCCGCCCAAGGAATAAGAGATCATGTATGACACAACTATAATTGATCATCAATGAAGATAAATACTCTCATGAGATTAACTCTGGTTATACTTATGTCCACGAATAATTATTAGAGTACACTCCGATGTTTAATATGATTACAGAGAATAAATAAATCTCAATGTACTATGAGAGATTATATGAGTTGATGGAAAGATCTTCCACACACATTAATGATATACAAATTGTTACTCAAGAAATCATAGAGCACGATAGTATCGAATCACGCTCTATTGAAATGTCAACAAAGATCAAATTGGCCTAATTATAAAGAATCAATCCAGGTAGAATTAAATTCATTGACAACAAGAAAAGTATTTGGTCTGGTATTGCTATAACCTCACTAAGTGTAAAGCCTATAGGACATAAACAAAGTTTTTTTAGAAAGCGCAATGAGAAAAATAAAGCATGAGATGCAAATCTAGACTTGAAGTACAGAGTTTCTCAAAACGCCCTGGAATTGACTATGGGGATATGTACTATCTCATAATAGATGTTATAATTCCGAAGAACTGAGAATGCAACTTATACCTGTGGTTACATCATATCTCTATGGGGATCGTGATTTAGACATATATAAACAAAAGTGCTTGCTGGCTTTTCATTGCCAAGGCAAGTGACTCTAAGACACAGAGTGCATTTGTAATTAAATTGAGACACTCACTTTATGGATTGATATAATCCAGACGGATGTGGTATAACCGTCTAAGTGACTACTTGATTAGGAAAAGATAATCTATGCCCTTGATTATTTATAAAAAAAATAAGTTTCAAATTTGCGATTATAATTGTATATGTCGATGAAAGGAACATAATATTCACTCTTAATGAAATAAGAGATATTGCTAGTCATTTGAAATTTTAATTTGAGATAATGAACTATGGGAAAACTCGATCATGTTAAGGCTTTAAACTAAAACCAAGTTTGTGGAATACTTAAATTCTACGGTTTGCATATATCCAAAAGATGATCAAATAATTAAATAAGGATAAGTGCAATATGTTAACACTCCTATGATTGGTCAAAGTGAATATATAAGGAAAGATCAATTTCGTAAGTGGAATAACGAAGAACTGATGGGACCTGAAATTCCCTTCCCCTATACAATATGCGCATTATTGTACCATTACTAATACACTTGACCAAATCTTAATTTCTCAAAAAATTGTTATCATTTAACTCAAAAAAGCACAATGTCACTGGAATGGAATCAAAATGTACTTTGATACCTAAAAGAAACCATTGATGCGGGTTTATTTTTCCCATTCATAAATATTATTGGGACTGCAGATGGTCTTCTAACCCCTAAAGAAAATGTTGAGTTTACTTCCTACTGTTAAACACCAAATAGTATCGTTGATGTTGGTTACTCATTCGATCCATGTGAAGTTATCATTATCATACATGTAGTAGTTCGTGATTATCAATGGTAAATATTATGATCATTCATATATCTGATAATAGTGGCTTAAACTCTATCACTGAAGAAAATGTGATAATTCGAGTAATATCACCACAACTCTTCTACAACCAACAATTATGGACTTCTCAAGATTCGAGTAAATTGAAGAAGTGAAAACTTTCAAAGTTCTCTTAATAGATGTACATATAAAAGAGAGGTGTAGACTTTAGGGGGAGTCTCAACATAGGTATGTTTTACTCTTTTTCCTTAGACTAAGTTTTATTATTCCCATTAGGTTTTGTTACGTGGCAAGGTTTTAACGAGGCAACAATGAAACACCATTCCACCCTTTGACTTGGCACAAGGGGGAGTGTTGAAGGAAAAATATAATTAGTGTGCCTTCATCAATAAGTAACTGATGAGGGACAATTTAGGTATTTGTTATCTTTATGTATTATGGAACATGTATTTGATATCCCAATATAAAGGGAGTCTTTGATGAATAAGAGAACCCTAATTCTACCGTCTCATTTGTATCTTTTTCTTTTCTACTTTTCCTTTTACATATATATAGTTATATAGTTATATATTAGTTTAATATCCGTGTATTACTCGGGATTATCAAAAGAAATATAAATAATATTTGTGATAATTACAAAGTTTAAAATCTAAAAAAAATCAAAGAATAATTATCAACACGTACATTGTACACGTCTAATTTATTTATTAATTATTGTTATTATTATATAATCTTATATTTTAATATTTAGAATAAAAGGAAATATATTATATTAAGTAGATATTAGAATCCTATATTTTAGTAAGTCTTCAAACCTCCAAAATTCGCAACATAAGTATCCGAACCACCAAAGAATTATACATCACCCCGAAGCTTCCTAAGCAGACACGTAAGATATAAATCTTTTCATATAGTATATAGGTGGGATATATATATAGAGAGAGAGTAGAAAGAGAGAGAGATGTGTGTCTGATAGAAATCTTATTTTTCATAAATATAATACTTTTACACAAAGATCTAGTATTTATAATATTTTAATTTGCCCCAAAACTATAAGATTCTTGCAATATGCCCCCCAATTCTCTGTCAGTGGAACCTAGAGTAAATATTCCGCTGAAATAAACTTTAAGCAGTAACATAAAAAATTCTTGTACATCAAGGGGTTAAGTGGAACAAAAATACTTCATGGGTAAATGTGTAAAAAACGCATACGTTGGGGGGAAAACAACTTTCCCAAATAAATATGAAAGATAATTACAGTCGTAGTCTTTGACTTGTGATCAATAAATTTGACTTCTCATACGTGGTGGTCGATCGTCCCTTTCTCCCGAGTTTTGTACTTTATCAATTAATTAACATAAATTAATTAGTTAGTTAATTGTGAATTAAAATTATAAATATCAATCAGGGATTTAAACTCGCCAATGTGCTTCGATATCCCTATTCCAAGGTCATCAGGCTCGCTTAGCCTATTTGCGCTGCACTTTTGAGACTTAATGCGATTCTCAGGCCCACTCTATTCGCCATGCCCTAGTTGAGATGATAGAAAAGAATATTATTTATTTAATAATAAATCTCATAACTTACTAAAATTTAAAATTATATTTTCACTTTCAGGTGTCTTTTTCTACGCACTCTGGTCTTGTACCCTTCTCATCTCAATGCTGCTTAGACTCGTTTAGTTGTTGTCCGAATTTGGTACAGAGAAATCTATCAATCCACCATACTTTTTCTTCATCCCCGCGTCAAATGCCTTTTTCACATTGTCGTCCGTATATACACCCATGTTTTAATAACACAATTTCTACAAAACTAAATGATTATAATATATATATAAGGTTTTCTTTGACATTAATTAATTGTACATGCATTAATTATTTACCTAAAACTTGGGCCACAACAAGTTAAAATTTGAATTAAGGAACTTATTGTACGTCCACCCATCGCAATGGAGTTCCCTCTTGTGGATCACTCTATACATCCGTGAAATATTTTACGACACACAATGCATACTACAAGAGTGTACATGGTTAAGAAAATTAATTAATTCATTGGAACAATGATTTTAGAATCATAATTATTATTTAATTACTATAGGTTAATCAAATAGACCTCGTGCCAACAATCTGATAATGATGCACTTCTAAACATGCTGACATAGAACATCGTGGACGGAACAATGTCTGGTGAAGTGGATGCTACTATGGAACTGATAACAATATTGTTCTCATGATCCTCTAGTTGATGGTGTAACGAAGAAAATCTTGGTTAGATCTCCGGATTGTCTTGTAGATGATGATCCTCGCCTGAACACATCCACCACATCTTAAAACCCTAGGCTTCTGAAGAATAATACAATACGAGCATTTTACAGAATTCTTGCATATCGATCAGTTAAGAATATTATAATATTAAAATAAATCATATTTAAACTATATGGATCGCTCATTTATACTTTTGGCCTGGCCTGAAATGACACTTTCACTATCTACGTTGTCATCAAACTCATCTTCATCCATATCTTGATTATTGAGCTTCTCATCAAACTCATCTTCATCAGTATCTTGATTAGTAACTCCTCTTCTGTATCATCATCCGCCTCATCAATAAGTTCGTTCATATAATGTTTTTTGTTTTTGCTATTTTTTGTGAAATTTTGCTTATAAATACCTAAAACATTGTATTTAAGATACACACATAAATGTATGTAAATATAAGTAATTTGTTTGAGATTTTTCTTTTACTTTTGAGAAAAGAGTAAGTTTTTTTTTTTTACTTTTGGTGTGAAAGAAGGCTAAAATGCAAAATACCTCCAGTATGGTAGGGATGATGGCAATATAGTACCATGAACTATACATGGTGTCATTTACCTATAACAACTTTTTAAGTTACACAATTTAACCTCTATGGTCGCCAAAATATTTTTCATCAAAATTCTTTAATATCCAGCTACAATTGCTGAGTTGGACAAACTTTGACATTTTTTGAGATCGGTCATTGCTGACGTGGAAAAGATTGTACAAATAAGATTTGATTTAACAATGTGGAATTGTTTTAAAAATATAAAAAACAATATTTAAATTAGAAAATTAAAAACAAACTGGGGAGATCTACGCCTTGAAATATGAGGGTTTGGATGGCATCCTCGAGAGCCTCCGTGGGGTCCATGTCTAGTTTGTCTATGTTTTGAAAGCACCATTTCATTGAAAGATTTCCATGATATTTTACATGCCACTACCTTCGCTTGGCCCATTTCTCATCGCCGATCTATGATCGAGTTATTGATTCTATTGAAATTTAATACTTCTTGATGTGTGAGGGTGAGAGAGAGTGAGAGTGGTAGAAAAGAAATGTGCAGGAATTATTTATGATTCAATGGTCCAATTTGCAAAAATGGCAGTATTGGCGATGTTGGACTGGATTTTTTTTTGGGGAAAATTCTCATATAATCCCAAAATATAAAATAAAATTCCCATATAATCCTGTGAATATTTTTATTCTCATAGAAGCTAAATATATTCCATATAATTCTAATTATATATAGGCATGACATATCTGTCCCAAAAGCTGAACAAACCCAAATCCACCCTCGATGGAAAGCATAGTAGACACGATAATTTACATGATGATGGAGCGTGATTCATTCCATCAAGTTATGCATGATGAGTTTTCAATTTCTCCACAAAAGAGAGTTCTATTTTTTTTTTCCTTTCAAGAGCTGATTTGTTATAGAGACAATCACTAGTGCAAAAACTGCATATCTAGAAGGGTAATTCTGCCTATCCACAATGTCTTTCTGAGCCTTCTGTAGTGACATAGTTCTAGAATATCTGTACTTTCCAGAACGCCTTTTTTTACCCTTCTAGATTGTCAGACTTTCTAGAAGGGTAAAAAAAAGGCGTTCTAGAAAATAATTTTTTTGTTCTAGAAAAGTACCATCCCATGTTGATCCGCCACTTTCCAGAACGGTTATTAGAAAAGACGTTCTGGAAAGTATAATTTTCCAGATTGTTTTTTCACAAAACCGTTCTGGAAAGTACAACTTTCCACATCGTTATTTAATAAATACTGTTCTGGAAAGTATAACTTTCCAGATCGGTTTTTGAGAAACCCTTTTGGAAAGTACAACTTTCCAGATTGTTATTTAATAAATACCGTTCTGGAAAGTACAACTTCCCAAATTATTATTTTTAAAATACAGCTCTGCAAAGTATAACTTTCCAGATCGGTTTTTGAAAAACCATTCTGAAAATACAACTTTCCAGATCATTATTTTAAAATACCGTTCTGGAAAGTATAACTTTCCAGAACTGTAAAATACGTTCTGAAAAATTTTGCCTTTTAGAACGTTCTGAATTGTTGGAAAATACGTTCTTGAAATTTGAATTTTAACGCTCACATCAAATGTAAAACATAAAAAATACAATACTATTAAAAATACCAAATCCTCATTAAAATCATAATAATTATTAAATAAATAATTACTGATTTTACATCATTTAAGCTATTGGTCCTCTATAAGACATGGTTTACGAAACTTGTAATTAACACTAAAAATAAATAAATAATAAACACTTGGCAAGCTTAACAATTATAATCCAAAAGGTATGATTATATCCCCAACCTGCTTGAGGACTTGAGCCGGTCTCTAAACTCCTTGAACTTGAGATTCCTCATGTTTTCAAAAGTGAAAACATATACTGAATTGTACTTCTCCACAGCATCTCGTATCGAGTTCACCACAATTTCTTTATGCGCCCTTCCTTTCTTCTTTGTCTTCGACAGAGTCACTGCATGATGTCCCACCAATATTTAAAAAAAATCAAAATTGAATGAAGATACATGATGTACGTAATAAACCAATTGATTTAAGTGTATAAGGGAGAGAAAGACCTGGCCTATCGCGCTTTGATTTTTGCATATTTGGCAAGAACCTGCAGAGCTCGGAGAGGAGGAGAGACGGGGCAAAAACTTAGAGATGAGACGATCGGTTACAAATATAAATCCAGTAATGGAGGTGAAATCTATAAACTCGAGCAAGCACCACTTTGCTGGTGCAGAAGTTTCAACATAAATCTTATAGAAATTCCAGCTGAGAAAGGTTCCCAGTTCACTTGGAAATAATCCACTTAAGTAGTTGCCTTGCAAAAATCTATACAAATTGAAAACAGGAACACGCTTGAACCAACATTGAAGAGTGATGTCAACAGAATAAAAAAAACCAAACTATCAACAATTTTGGAAATGGTATAAACTTCACAAGTAATCACTATATCTACTTACAGTGATTGCAACTGCGTACAGTTCCCCAGTTCTGAAAGAATTGTTCCATATAGAGTGTTGTCATGAAGAACACTACAAGCAAATAAATGAGTTAAGCATCAGCATCAGGAAGAATTGTAATGAATTTAAAGAATAACTGAAAAGATAATTCTTACAGAAATTTCAGGCTTTCTAGCTTCCCAATTTAAGATGAAATAGGCCCGCTCAACTTGTAGTTAGGGAGGCTCCTGTACCATCAAACTATACCGATCACATCACTAAATTTATACATAAACCTATTTAAATCAAAACATGAAAGAAACATAGAATTTCACCATTGGGGTAAAGAACAAAAGTGACAACTTAATAGTGAGAAGCAAGAAAAGAGAAATCGAAGTCGCAATCTTATAGTTAGCAGATAGACTCATTTCCTTTATTATGTTGATCCAATATGGAAACAAGTTTGAAAATCAGTAACAATTTTATTTATTCATTTATTTAAATAACCAACGTTATGTTTCACCTTCTTATTTGGAAATACTTTCTTCAATTCTACGGTTGCCATGACAGATAGATCCTTGTCCTCTCCAACCTAATATCTGAGAAAGAATAATAAATAAATAGAGATATAGATAAAAAGAGAGAAACATATCACCACCGAAGCTATAAAAACCACCCCTGAGGTTTAACCTAATTGCAAAATGCCCAATTATCTTTTAAAATTACAGATAAACCTTAAGGTTTATCGTGTTTCATTTACAAATGCCCTCCTCAATAGGTGCTATTTGTAAGATATAACCATTTCAAGTTTTTTTTGGGTGATTTTCAAATATAATCAGACTGAACCTTAAAGGTGGTATTTATATTATTATGTCATTACAAATAACATGGTAATTTTTTGCATGGTTGAAGAACACAAAACCTTGTATAGATGTGCCAAGCGAAACAGAACAGTCCTGTTTTCAAGCTCCTAAGACAGAAAAGAAGTGCAATATTAAGTTTAAAAAAAAAAAAAACTAAAGAGATTTCAATGCTCATGTGGCCATTTATAAAAATTACTTGGAGTGTTATTATCGCAACATTATCAGGTAGACTGTAACAAGGATCCATAGCTGAAAAGGTGGATATGCGAAAAGCAATATCGAGTTAAAAAATATTCGAACAAGTCTGGCGATCAGGAAAATATGATGCTCTGAGTTACCTGCTCTGTGAAAGCTAAAAGAAATGGTGAATATATATCCTGTCCGAACGAACGACGCCACTTGGATCCCTCTCCGAGTGGATCGAACCTCAGATAGTACTTTCCATGGACCTGTAAGAAATTAAGAATGTAGTTTAATTCTTGAGCACATTTTCGTTTAAGCGTTGTGAAGCTCTTTGTGGCAGGCCCAACAGGATGTTTTTGTTAAATCATTAAAAACATGTTAATATTGAGTTAGGGATAATCACGAAAACCACCCCTAAGGTTTAGATTTATTACAAAAAAAAACTGACATTTATTTTTGTCTTACAAAAGTGCACCCTCAATAGGGGGCTATTTGTAAGATAAATACAAACGTAAGAGGGTTATTTCTAATTTAAAAGATAAATGGGTCTTTTCTGAAATTAGACTAAACCTCATGGGTTGTTTTTGTAATGAACCCTAAAATTTATGCATTAACAAATCATTTTCTTTTTCGGGCATTTCAGTATCAACTTGTCTTAAGCACAAGTTATATGAGTTTTTGGGGTAAAGAATGAAAGATTCTACAGGCAATCCATTTTCTAGAAACATTATTGAGATTTTTGGGTAAAGAGTCTTCTTACAGTTAAACCGAAGCACTTATCAAGAAAACATACCATTTCATTTAGAGCCTCACCAACACCTCTACCATCATCATGGAGCAATCTCCTACAAAACAATGCCTTGCGTTAACATCTTACCGCTGTTTGTAGTGTATTAGTGACAGTTATTATTATTAGGGGTAAATTAAAAAAATTACCCCAAGTTTAGTCTAATGACAAAAAAAGCCCATTAATCTTTTGAATTTACAAGTCACATTTGACTCCTTTCCATCCACATGGATCCTCGTCCTCTGGTCTCCACTGGCGCAGAATGTCACCTGAATTAATTATGGCTGTCTTAAAGTTGACAAGAGCTTGACCTGCATATCAAAATCAAAGCATAAGCAATCCAATTTAATAATATAATTCTGATAAGCCATCCACCTAAACATGGTCATTTCCATTTCTTTGGATTATTTTGCATAGGTTACATAACCAAATGTCTGGAACTATAATTTAACAGTTGCAACGACTTTCCAACACATCTTATTGTTAAAATAACCATTCCGTGGAAATTATTTGAATTCAAAGCTTTGACCAGACAAAGTAATATAACATAGAGGCTCACTCCACTTGAAAGGTGACACCTTTAAAAGTGAATGCATTGTAATACTCATAAATGTTCAGTCAAAGAAGTATCCTTAACATTCATGGAAAAAAATAGGGCCATTTAAAGGTGTTCATATCTGCCTGAACTGCTAAGCAACTGATAGGGATGCCTAAAAAAATAAATAAATAAAATATTATTTTCAAAATAGCATTAGATCCACTTGTAACCTTGAAGATAACAAAAGAAAAAAAGAGAACATAACTAGAAGTTTTCAAAATCAAATAATTCTTGTCTTTAAAATCCAATCCTCAATGTTTTGTAAAAACTAGAAGTTTTAATATAAAAATAAAAAATAGGGATAGTTACAAACCCCACCCCTGGGTTTTGAGCTAATTACACAAAAAACCAGATAATTTTGCAAATTAAAAAAAATCTCAAAGTTTGACTATATCATATATTTCTCCCTTCATAAGAAACAAACATTTAGAAAAACACCCAAAATTATTATAGAAATGTAATAGTGGACCCCTTAAATGTAAAGACAAAATAAAACCTCAAGGGGGGTTTTGTAATTTTTAAAAACTTATGTTTCTTTTTGTCTTTACAAAGTAACCTTAAAATTCAGTCAAATTACAAAAACACCATCTATCTTTCAAAATTATGAATACCCCTTGAAATTTGTTTCCATTTTACAAATTGCATATTTGTAGTTTTGCAAAATAACTGGAATTATTTTCTTATCTTAATTAGGTTTAAACCTCAGGGGTAATTTTTGTAACTTAACCCTACACAAATATTACCATAACTCAAAATAGTCGACTATATGGCATCAAAACTCTCACCTTGCCTTTATAGTGGTGGGTCCTGATGAAATCAAGAAGCGGGCTCATGCTATCCCTGTAATGAAACATTTTCGCCGAGAGGTGCCGATTAAGAAACTCAACTCCGTTTCCAATCCATTTGGTCAGAGTTGGCTTTGAAAATGACGTACACGGTTCGAAATCCAGCTCCAGAACAAAGCTGCCGTCCGAGCTACAACATCACAAAAACAAAAATTTGCTCAAAAATAAAACATTAGTGGAAATATCTACTCACGGTCCATCCGCAAGCTCTTCTTTGAACTTCAGATACTCAGGCACCATTAGTTCCTTGACGACTAATTCATTAACATTGTCTCGTATATAATCCCAAATGCCAGGCCTGAGCCGAATAGCAAGCGCGACCGAGGGTGGCAGCATAATCGCTTCCTGGACGAGAAAATATGGGAAAATAGAAATTAGGAGACAACGTCAGACATTGGAAAATTCTCAGGCCTGCCCGACCTGAAGAATTTACGTAGTACAAAAAGACATTTGAAAAATGTGTTGGGTTTACCGGGCCAGTTCCAAAAAAAACTTTGTTTTGGGCTGGGCTAAAATTGGCAGCTCTAAATTCATACCTGGGTGCTCTTGAGGACTTCTTTGAAGTCATGATCTTGCAGTTTTGAATTATCGGATTGGCTAACTGCTTCCACCTCAGCTATAAGTTGGTGAGGTTTTAAAATCCTTTTTCTATGGGCTTCGAATCTGCGTAAACCATAATTTTGAATTTAAGTAAAAACTATTGTCATGAACGCATTAATACAAAATAATAAAAGTTGACGACCTTGATAGGAACAACAATTTATCCTCGCGATGAGCGGATAAAGTATCATCCAAGCGCTCGCGGATGCTATGGACACATGTCAGAGCACGCTTCGCCATTTCATCAGCTAATTATATTTCTTTGGATATTGAGCTGTGATAGACAATTAGTAAGTTAGAAAATTATGGAAGGTAATAATATACTTTATGCAAGAAGAAACTTGTCAAAGAGGATATTGATATTTGACTTATAACTTAGTCAATGGGTCACAACAGAAATTGAAAGTCTAGAATCTCCAGATTTTTCTAAGCTTAACACATTAACTTCACGCGATCTAAACTAAATAAATAATCAAAACATTTTATCGATGTCACTTTCTGGATATTTATTACATGTGATATTTGTCCAATGTAATGAGAATCTAAAAACCGGAGGGGTGCTTTGTATGACTTTTACAAACATATAAGCACTTTCATAAAATAAATAAATAATAAAAATAATAATAATAATGAAGACCTGATTCATGTATCACCCGTGATGAATGATTAAAAATGAGAAAGAACAAGAAAAAAATCAAAGCCAAGAACCATGTAGAAAAGCATGAATTTTTGGGATTGTATGACAGAATAAAATAAGTAATTCAATGATTAGAAGAATTAACAAGTTAAGTAATGGCTAAAATAGGCTAATCTCATTTGCTAAACAAAAAATATAAATATTTCAAACAAGAATCATCACCAGTAAATAAGAAAATAAAATAAAATAAAATAATGAATTAATTAAAATATCATAAAATAATAAATAAATGAAAAAAGAAAGCAAAAGAAAAACTTACTGTTCAGCCCGAGGAGAAATGGCGGGGCGCTTGACTTGAGGGCTCACGTAAATATCATCTCTAGACCTTTTCATCCTAACCCTCTAATTATTATTATTTGACCTCAGATTTTCAAAAAAATCACCCTTTATTCGCTCCAATTATAGAAAAATAATGATCCAACTGCCCTGCAAAAAACAAGTAATTACCAACCAAAAAAATAAGGATATAACTTGGTATGTTATTCCTTTGAAATTGGACTTTGAAAAAAAATAAGATCCAAGATTCAAATATAAGACAATTTAGCAGAAAAACAAACCTTTTATTCTAAGAACCAGAAACTGATCAAAATAGAAGTAAAAGCAACTAAGAACTATGAATTGCATTCAAAGGGTGGTACACTTCAACACCATCTTCATAGCCTTCTTGAAAGAAGGAGCTCCAGTGGGAAGAATCATGAATTCCTCCAGCAAAGAAAAAAAAAAGGTTTTTGTGTCAATTAAAGTTGCATTATATAATTAGTAACATTTATACACAACTAAAATAAGAGGCATGCCTGCATGACAAGTTTGTTTCCAGCATGTGATCCACCATTGATGACATTGAAAGCAGGGACGAGTAGCACGAGCTTCATTGAGGATACATTACTACTCTGTTTGTCGATTAGAGCATAGTTGATTTTCTTAATTATTTGTGTTAATAAATCATAGTTAATTGATAGCTTTTCATATAAAGGACATTAAAATCGCATCAAGGACACAAATCTCTTAGCAAATTGATTACATAATTTCAGCCCTCAGAATACTACCAAACAAGTAATCCTAATGCCTAAATCTGACTGACTTGAAATTACAACAGGGAGCTTCCAGTTTCCTTTCATTTCATGGAAGTTAAAAATAATGGGGCCTTGTAAATCCAATTATGATATTAACCCAAATATATTTATCTTAGAACTAAAAAAAATTTCATGTTGATATTAACCCAAATATTATGTATCCTCAACATCCACAATCATCACCAATTCTTGATCTACCACTAAAATCAACAATGAACTGGGAATAACAAATTATTAATCCCTCCTTAATCCAATATAAAAACAAGTGAAGCAATTAATCAAACACCTTTTGCACAAGAAAGTGATATAACATTGCACAAAAGAAAATGACACGAACAAAACCAAGTTTAAAGAATTTGGGAAAAACTGAACGCAGAAGGATTGATATCTTCAAAAGTAACAAATTTATCATCCCGAATCGATCAATAATGAATTACTTGTTAAAATACACATAGGCAGCATATAAGAGGATAAGGGATTGAAAAAAAAAGACCCAGTGAAGGATGGCAGTGGAGGTTGAACGGACGATTTGGCAGAAGATACAGGACGGCTTCCTCTGCCCGTCGCCGCCGCCTCCGGCTAGGATTGTGGATGACCTCGGTGATAACACCCTTGAGGTAGCGGGATACAAAAATGAGGTACCGCCCCACTCATAAAGAGATTCATCTTCTTCTCCCTTGCTAGGGCAGCGGGTTTCAAAAACAAAGGTGTTTCAATGGGGTGATAGCGAGCTAGGGTATAAATTGAAAGTTGTTTTGTGCAGATGAATGAAAATCGATAGCTGAGGTAGAGGTTTGATGTTGGAGGTGATGGAGGATGGACGGATCTTTTGGTAGTTGTGGAAGCAAAGTCGGAGCAGACGGGAATGGCGGGCCGGAGCGAGTTGGGGGAGGCGGACCACTGGTAAACCGGAGCTAGAGCTGCGGATGAGAGAGCTTTCACCGGCGTTGAAGCATAGGCGGCTGCAAGGGCTTTCACCTGTGTCGGAGCAGCGGCTGAGAGAGTGGATTTCACTGGCATCAAAATTTCTTTTGATGAAGCGGATTAGTGAAAAACGGGGTGAGAGGGGTGAGATGAGGGAAATTTTTATGGAAATTGGAAAAACAGGATTAAAATATAGGCGGCAAAAAAAATCATTTACGCGGTTTTTTCATTCGAAATGACTTTCGAGAACGGTTTTATTAATAACATTTTGGATTGACTTACATTCCAGAACGGTATTAAAACAATGTTCTGGAGTGCACACTTTCCAGAACGGTTTTATAATACCGTTCTAGATTATAATTTGTTTTTTTAAGAAAGGCTTTCCAGAACGGTAATTTCAATACCGTTTTGGAATGTTCGTCAATCCAGAACGCTAATTACAATACCGTTCTGAAAAGTATACTTTCTAGAACGGTATTTTAATACCATTCTGGATTGACGAACATTCCAGAACGATATTGAAGTTACCGTTCTGGAAAGTATACTTTCCAGAAGGTATTGTAAAACCGCTCTGGAAAGTCGTCATTCCAAAACGGTATTTCAAAATACCATTCTAAAAAGTGCTGTCCAGAACAGTTTTAAAAATAGCCTTCTAGATTGATTTTTTTTTCTGTTCTAGAATGCAGTTTCTGCACTAGTGAATTTTCAATATAGATTTTGAACCCACATATTTTCAGAGATGCAAACCGATACATGTGATTGTTCATTGATCTTTGGCATATTTTTTGACATAGTAACATATGTTGTGAATTAAAAACTTTTAGCTTTGTCCAAACATGTTTTATTGATTTTCTTATTTGTTTTATGTGAACTCTGTTAGAGTTGTAAAACATCATTTTCATTGATTTTAGTAACATCAATTTTCTTCATTGGATTTTTATGTTCACTGTCAGAGTTCAAGACTTTTTTGCATTATAAATTAAAATCTTATCCTACTCTACAACTTTTGTTCAACTATTTTTATTGAATTTCTTTCCAAGAGTAACATCCTCGTCGGAATTATAAACGTCGATTGTTGGGAATTATAGACTACTATATGACATCTTCAAAATTATAATTGGATAATAGTCTGAATTGGTAGAGAATAAATAAATTTATTACAATGTAGTATAGAATCAGTCTTGATTCCATGCTACAATCATATTATCCCATACTATTTTGACTACATGTGTGGTCGAATTCTTTTTGAACTACCTAATATAAGCACTAATTTATTTAGGTTTGACAAACAATTTAGGTATTATTTTTCTATGTAATTATGCCAGGGAGATGCTTGTAGTTGGTGTAGATTCATAATTCTTTTTTGATGCTCTAATGGTCGGAGTCCGTCCATATTGAACCTAACTAGATACGATGAATATGAAAATGCATTATTCCATTCCAGAATGTCTGATTTGTGTAGTCGGTAATGAGACTGATTTTAAAATAGTGGTTAATCTTGCAATATATTTCAAATTGGTTGAGTTATGGTCAACATTTCGAGTGATGGTGGAACATCGAGTAATTTTGCAATGAAGTCTATTTTTCTCTATCGAGACGATGATATATTATTCTCCTAGTTTTGAATTATCATTAGTTGTATGTTGTTCATTGGAATATTCTGTAACGAGTATTGAATTATCTAATTTTTTCCCTAATAGTTGAGAATTTTATCCTACGTTCGATTAATTATATGAATCACTGTTGAGTTGTTTTGATCATGTTCTCACATAGTTGTTTCTAATTATTCAATAAGTCACATAGTAGTTTAGAATTATCAATAATTTTTTTATAGAGTTGTGAAAAAAAGTAGTATCGAATTCCCAAACATTATTGTCGATTTTCAATTGTTAATTACGATGATATTCATATCGGATTACCAATTTTCATTCATAGTAGCTTGGAATCGTTTTGTCTATAGGTGGCCCTAAGTAATTTCGTATTTCCATAAAATGATATTATCATTTTGTTTCGATAAATCTTGCCTATAGTAGCCCAGAATTACTAAGCATGCCTCCAAGTAGTTTATAATTATTTTATTATGTTTCATATTAATTTTTGAACATTGAACATATGTTCTGCACTTGATATTACCAATAGTATCACGTAGTTGTTTCGAATTACCAATACATGGTAGTTTCGATTATCGTGGGTCACTTTCACCTATAGTCATAGCAAAACTCCAATTCTGGTTTATAGTAGCAATATCAGTTTATAAGTACCAATCATGCCTCAAAGTAGTTCAGAATTATCTAATTATTGTTCATAGTTGTTTTCGAACTATCACCATATGATCTGCTCTTTCTATTACCAGTAATTCATAATAGTTATGAATTCCAATTTCATGGTAGTTTCAATCCGCTTGCGTCACTTTCACCTTTTTTAGTGTTGAATTACCATTTCTTGCTCAAAATAGTTACTACTATCTACTTTAATTCATAGCAGTTTATATTAACAAACATATGGTTTGCCCTATGCTTTTACCAATAGTGGTACAAAGTAGTATTGAATTATCAGGCACTGACTCGAAGAGTTTGGAATTAAAAAACATGTCCCACACTTTTACCAACATTGGTACAAACTAGAATCAACTCTTCAACATCCGATTAATAGTAGTTTGGAATTATCATGACAACATTTCATAGTGTTTGTAATACCAATGTAACGCTTAGAAACATATTCTCCAATAAACTTGCATATCGACACATACCATCTAAAAAAAAGCATATTACCCAAATGACAATATTGCTCCCAAGCAAATCGGTCCAAATCATGATAAATGAAAATATACTACCACACTATTTGGATCTAAATATTTATTTTTGTCATTACAAAACATTAGCCAAGATAAAATATTAATCAACGAAATTCTAGTATTTTTTCATTCACAACAGTGTAATTAATATCTCAATGACTTCATTCTTAAATACTTTCATGACATCATTGTAAACAACAGTTGAGAAGTCTTCATTCATCGCTATATGTTTCATGATGTAACATGTAAAATTGCGCAGTCCTTCCTGAAGCATTTGGGAAGAAATTATTAGGTAAGTGCATATATTGTTATCGTAGTACTTTCGAAAGATTTAATCCATGCAATAGATTGATTACGTGGCCCTGTGAAGGAAAGGCTTTCACCAGGATAAGGGGCAGGTGGAAATCCTGCGTCGAGAGTTTCTTCATTATTTTTGCTTTTTCGCTTACTGAAATAAATGCCCAGGTTCTTACATTTTTTCTTTGTTTTCTTGGTCAGACTCGACATTGGGTACCCTGATTCATATAGAATTTATGCAGTTTCAATTAGAGGGAAGAAGTAAAATATATGAGAACTTGATGAACCCTGAAACAGAATACACTATTCACTAAAATAAATTCACAAACTCTCGATAATTGAAGAAATGCGAAATTGACCAAAATAAATACCAAACTACCCACCCAAATTTAAACTGGCTAACTCAACACCTAAAACTTTTTAGAATCATAATTTGTATAACCACCTGAAATTATACACTTACCAACTCAACTCTCGATAACACCCATAAATGAACAAATAAGCAAAAATATACCACTCACATCAATTTACAAACCACATAAACCAAAAAATCACAAAATAAGAAAATATATACTACCCACCCAAATCTTAAACTTACCACTCAACACTTGACAACATCCATAATTGAACAAAATCAGAAAAAAAAAATACTACTAATCCAAAATTTCAAGCTAACCCACTTCACAAAATTGGGTATCTAATTAAAACCTACCCAATACATGTGTGTGTTTGGTTAAATTCTTATAATAAAGTAAATAAATTACAAAAAAACCAACAAAAATCCGAAATCTAATAGAAATCACATACTACCGAAAGGATTGGTTAGATTCTTACTTTTTTAAAGGGTTTTCTTGCTCGAACTCAACATCTTCCCTGGTGCCAAAATTATGTTGAATTTGTGCAGTTTCAATTAGAGAGTAGAAGTAAAAAGTATGTGTATTTCCGAACCTTCAACGGAACTATAGTACTCATCCAAAAATTTCAAACTACACAACCTAGTAGAAATATATCTTGCAATTGAAAGAATTAAGAATTGATTAACATAAATAACAAACAACCCTAAACTCACCACTCGACAACAAAATTAGAAACAATACTACTCACCCAAAATTATATATATCCTATATGAAATTATAATGAGATTCATAAATAACCATAAACAAGGAAAACCCCCACTCATTCGTACAACTAATCATAGTTTCTATCAATTAGGAATTTCTAGCAGTTTGAAACTTTGAACCGACTTCACCAATTACTGTAAACTGCTCACGTCACAACAGAATGACATCCATACATTAGCAACATCAACAAAAATACTACCTATATAATCACAAATTACCCAATAGGAAACTTTAATAAATTTATAATTGAAAAAAAATTACAAAAATCAAACTAACACTCAAAATCAAACACAATCTACTCAACCCAGTCATCTACTACCCAAATCTCATGTGAATTAATCACACGCGAGATCAAAATTAAAGCTAAAAAATGCCCTACTAAAAAAACGGAGGTTCAAGAAAAGAAGCAATACCTAGTGTCGGCCATTTTTCCTTTTATCCTCCTCATCATTTTTCATAGTGTAGTTTTAGATGTTGGGCAAAAGAAAAACCCTTTGGAAAGTGATTGATTCAAATGATTTTTGAAGAGCTTCAATTAATTTATATGCAATTGCTTCAATTGATTATTTTTTTCCTCTTCCAATTGCAACTGATTTATAGATTCAATTTGATTTTGGGTGGGTATCATACTTATTTTTCCATTTCAAGGAATTTTCTTTATCTCGTTTCAATTGCAAACTGAGCGGGAGAATTGGTTTGATTTTACCTGAGTATTGGGATTAATTTGGGGGATTGTGAGGGAAGAGGGGTTGGTGATTCACTAGTTCTCGAAGAAATTTGGATGGGGCTTTTTGGGAGTTTTAGATTGAAAACTGAGTCAAGTCATCAGTTGGATTTTGGGTGGGTGACAGTTGACTTTGGGGAAGATATTCGGGAAACAATTGATAATAACTAAATTAAAATGATGTAGGAGAGAGAAGGATGGCTTACCCGATATAAGTAAAATGATTAATAAGTTTAGTTTAGTCTACATAAAAAGTCAATAGAGTATTAGAAAAGTCAATAGAGTATTAGAAAAGCTTGGAATCGGTAAAACTATTAAGGATATTAATTTTTTCTATAGAATTATATGAGAACTCACCCTTTTTTTTAACTACAACTTGAGGTTGCTCTTGGTATTTATAGGATTATATGAGAATTCACCTTTTATTTACCAACTAAAGCTTGAGACGGACCACGACAAGACATTGATGGCTATTCGTTACAACAATAACCCTCTATTAAAAGCTCAAAACCATGATGAGGAAGAATCTCACTCTCCTCATGCCCTGTATATGAATCAATATCCTCAAGGATCTCGGGCTCACAGAAACTTTCAAGCTCCTTATGATGCTCAATCATCTTATACTCCTTCTCAAAATTACTTTCTTCCAAACAACTCCAATAAACTCCACCACCTCATGTAAATACTAATCTTTTAAAAGATTATTATGAACAAAAACCATACAACCCACCTCAAAACAACCAACCACCTTACAATCCATCCCAAAAAAACTCATATATTCAAATCTTGTATGATGCTCTACGACCCAACAATTATCAACAAAACCCACCACCTTAAGTTTATGAGGATTCCTATGCGCCTCATGATCCTCAATATGGCTCTTATGCTTCTATTGATCCATATGGGTTTCCAATCCACATACACGAGGGAGGTCTCTCATCTATCTTAAGCTTAGCACAACCATGTATTCATTTCGGACCCAGAGCTCAAAGTTATAAGATTAGAAAAATAGATTAAAATGACTTAACATCATTCCATATACTTTCACTTTAGGATCATCCCACTTTCCTCTAGGAATTCAAATTTATTATGGTAGAATTTCCTAATCAAGGAATTTATGTAGACAAAATCAAGACTTGGTATTTCCCCTAATTGATGAACGATAAAGCTCAAACTTGGACAATGTATTTGCCTATTGATCCTATCACGAGTTGTAAAATGGAGACTAGTATCTTCTCGTGTAAGTTCTATTCGCAAGAGAAAATGACTGAGCTACAAATAAAGATAGCTTCATTTAGTCAAGCCAAGGATAAGCCTTTCCATGAACCTTGGGGGTGGTTTCGGATCTCCTTGCTAAGTGTCCCCATCATCTCTACTATGGAGACATTCTAAATCAATTCTTCTATGATGGTCTCCAAATCCAATGCCAATACATGGTGGATAATGTGGCTGGTGGAAATATAGGAGACCGATTAACCCAAGTGGTCCAAAAATCTTAATTACCACGAGTGAGAACTGCCAATGAAAGATCGCTCAAGCACGAATAGATTGTAATAATGTGGTGTCACCTCATGACACTCATAGGTTAAATGATGAGTTGTGGAGGCAGGTTCTTTTGTAATCTCAATTTTCAACATTCAAAATACTTTTAGTTTTGTGCTTCTGTTTGAGACTTGTAGCAATTGTGATGTTTATGCCAAAGGGGCAGTTATTTTCCAATATTTATTTGATAAATCCAGTAATTTTGAGGAGCAAGCCTTTGCGATTCAAGACTATCAAAAAAATCAAGTTGATCAAGGCTACGAAAATCACCTTCCTCACCACTACTATCTTTTTCTCAAACATATACTCGTGGGTAGAGAAATCACACCAACTTTAGTTGATCCAAAACCAAGAATGATTAATATTAACTCACTTTTCAAGGATCGTCGACTAAACCTTAAGTTCATTACAATTGTAGGCCGCAATACCTGACGAACCCTCCTTACCATCCACCTCCTTAGCTCAGTTAGCCACGTTTCAGTATTCCTTTTCATCAAGTTTTTAGGATATTTACTTCTCACAAAACTTGATTTTTTTTTAATCTAGAACTTGGTTTTTGTCATTTTGATTCAAGATTTAAGTTTTGAGTTCCGTCATAAGTTTGGATTGAAGATCTTCATTTAAATTTTAGTAAGCTTCCTTATTTCCTTGTCATTAAATTCCTTAAAGCTTTAAATTTGAGCTCCTTGTGTCATATAGATATTAGATCTATTTTTATCTTCAAGTTTTCTCGTTTTAGTCTACGTCTTTATTGCTTAATTTCATGTTTATGGTTCTTAACTGCATGTTAGTTTGTCATGCTTGTTATTACTTTGGTTTCTTACAATTCCTCATGTCTACCGACTAGATCTAATTGGTCTAGGACATGATAATTTTAAAACCATTGAATGGAAAAGTATTGGTTGTTTAGTTGTGTGTATCTCAAACTTGTATGATTTATAATTACAAAATTAATTATTCGACCAACTCTTAATTATTTTTAGACATTGATTGAAACCCAAAGGACATATCAATGTTGATTGAATTCAAATTAAGTTTGGTATTGACGACCCTGAGTCAGGATAGATGAACCTGATTATACACATTAAATGATCGATAGATTCTCTAATTGATGGTGGAGACGACTCTAATGCCCTTGACCCTTTCTTTATCATCTTCAGTTTCAGATTTTTATCTTAGATGATAAAAACCAAACCCTAAACTCTTTCCATTTGTTTAGAATATATTTTCTTTTCTTTATTTTTAATTTTGTGTTACAAACATAGAATTTGCTTTTACATTATCCATCCTCTAGAGACACGACTTGGGAAGACTCATTGTGCTAGAATCAATCTCATCCTATTCTGGTAGAGATTTCACACTTCCCTATATTAAAAGAGTAGTGCATGAATTTCTCGAACAAAATTTTAGGCTTAAAGAAGTTTTTGTTCATTTTCTCCATGTTTTTAGTGTAATTTGGTATAATATCATTTTTTATTGGATACATTTGTTTTATTTGTTGAGTCACTACTACAGAAAACCCCCAACAACATCGGTTGTTTTTGCTAATAGGCATTGGTTTTACAACCGATGCCTATTAGACCGATGCCTATAACCTGGACTTTAGGCATCGGTTTTACAACCGATGCCTATAATAGATATATGCATCGGTTGTTTGACCATAACCGATGCATATAGTCATCACAAGCCGATGCCTAATGTCCATTTATAGTCACCAAAGACATCGGTTACTGTGAAACAACCGATGCCTATAGTGGCACTATAGGCATCGATTTCACTGTAAACCGATGCCTAATTTTTACTAGACGCATCAGTTCTTTCAAAATCAACCGATGACTATAGTGTAGCTATAGACATCAATTTTATTCTACAACCGATGCCTAATGTCCTCTAAGGCATCGGTTATTAGAAAACAACCGATGTCTGAAGGTGAAATATAGGCATCGGTTTTTTAATACAAACTGATGCCTATAGGTACACTATAGGCATCGGTTTTTGTTCTATAAAAACCGATTACTAATGTTCTCTGAAGGCGTCGGTTGTGGATAACACAACCGATGCTTATAGTTTACCTTTAGGGATCGACTTTGACATGCAACCGATGCTTAATGTCTACGTATACGCATCGGTTTTTTGAAAGCTCCGATGCCACTTAGTGAGATTTAGGCATCGGTTTGTATCTCACAACCGATGCGTACCTGTTAACTATAGGCATTGGTTTCTTGTCTACATAACCGATTCCTATAGTGTCATATAGGCATCGGTTGTTGTTGAGTAACCGATATCAATCTTTTAAGTATATGCATCGGTTTTGTTGTCAAGAATCGATGTATATAACAATATTAAAAATAGATGCCTAAATATGATTATATGCATCGGTTTGCACAAACCGATGCACAAAATTTTTGATAATTTCAAGAATTTAAAAAATTTTATTTTAAAACCTGTCCAGAAAATTGATAATTACCATTTTCAAAAAATTAATTTAATAAAAAAAAGCATTCTATTCAATAATAAATAATTTAAATGCAGAAATTCCCATCTTATCTAATAAAACACAAGTTGAACTAATTATTTTCATCGCACAAGTATAGCAAACAAACCCCAACCTCATAGAATCATGTTCAACAGCACAAAGCTCGTAAATAAAAAGCATCTCGTTTCCTTCCAAAATTCCCAAAGCCTTTCCTCCATTCTTGTGTTGAAGTTTGGCTCCGAACAACACCTCATTCTTGAATTCCAACTCTGAATCCTTAGACAACCTCTTTTCTGCTATTTGTCTGCCACTCCATGCTTTCCCCTTTAAATGAATAAGAGTCTCATTATTAAGTAAGAAAAATCCATAGAAAAATCCACCGACGTTGTCATAATGTTCTGCACCAAGTTACAAAATAAATTACTTAATAACTAAGAAAAAGTAATTAAAACTGAGAAATATATACCTAGTAATGTTTTCAGCAAGAATCTCACGAACTTCGTAGAGTGTTTCTTGCTCGTATGGTTCAACTCCAAATGACTCCTACACAATCCGATTCAAAATTAATTTGTCATTTTAAAAATTAAGTTTAGGTTTGGAGTTTAAAAAATCTTCAGTAAGTTTTTACTACTTAAAAAAATGAGTTTGCACGTACCTTTTCTAATGAAGAATGGACACTAACCCGTATGCAAATGTCATACATATATCTTATGACATAATATCCACACTCACTGCCTCCTCGTTGTTGATGACACTACAAAAATCATATGAAAGAAGATCAATATTCCCCTATCAATCTATCGGTGAGTCAAAATGAAATGGGTCGAAGAACTTTACTAACTTGCCTACTAGGGTAACCGATAAATATAATATTTTATTGTTAATACCATAAAAAATAACTTACCGGCAGATTATTCCACACCATGTTTCTTTCTCTTCTTCCTTTTGTTGACATGTAGGTCCGAACTGCCCTGGAAATAGTAATCATTCACAAGCAGTTAATTAACACGCAAAGTATTAGTGTGATAAACAATAAGAAATTATTACCTATATATTAAACATTTACAGTTTTAAAACCAAAAAATGAGCGGATGAACCACCCAATCTTATATTACATCCAATGAAAAACTTCAAGCGGTTTTATGAGAGTAGGCTATAGAAAGAATCAGGTTGTGGAAAATAGCAGAATTACATTAATGCTATTAAACAACTTGCCCACGAAAATTGCACACAAAAAAGAATTAGTACATTAATTTGACAATAAGGACCTGAAAGTGAATTGTTTTTTATGATATTATTGTAAAAAAGGACCGGAAGTTACCTTTTCAAAAAATAAGAGACACAAATATAGGGGGAAAATTTACGTACGTATTAACATGTGTCTTGATATCCAAGTCACCCTTGTGTCCCTTTGGATCTAAAATAGAAACCTGATTCTTCCCGGGACATATCAGTAGCAGCACCCAGTGGTCACTACACAATTTCATAAGCACAAATATTAATTATCTTTATAAATTATAACAATTGTAGTAAAGGAAATGCTAACAAGAAATAGTAATTTACTCGTCTAGGTATGGTGCTAGAATGAATGTCCTGCTAAACATTACACCGAAGGCATCACTTATGTACGTCGTCACAGCAGTCGGGTCATTTAATATACTTTTCTTGCAGATCTTCGCTGGACAAAGAAATCTGATTGCACCGGGCTCAGCTAACCCAAGAAGACACCTGTAAATCATTAGTAGATTCATAGCTTAATAAATTTAAGCTAAATATTGAACTAATTGATAAGGAAAAAGAAAGCTCGTACCGCGCAAAGACTTGCACAACAGCAACACTGATCCACCCCATTCTGAACAGGCTTCGAATATCATCAATTGGCACGTGAATTTTCATCTCTCTTTTGTCATGGAAGACGGTTTTCTCTAGGTCCATAGAGATGTGGTCCACGTGCACGAGCATCGATAGGATTAGGTTGTGTAGCTCTGTGCAATTAGGTCCCAAAGTCTCCGAGACTACGTCATCAATAAGAGGTGGCCTTGGTTTTGTTGCAGATTGCTCACCAATTGTCTCCATGAGACTTGTTCTCTGTTACTTTGGACATGGCCTTGTAAGTTCCTGTACAGTTGGCCATGATTGAGAATATTAAAACTAAATAAATAATTGGTGAAATTAAAACATATATTATTACCTCTCTTGCCTGAACCAAACTGACCGGCCACTTCAAAAAGCTGCCTAATGTTTCACCCACGTGCACCATTTCTGGATGAGCCGTAGTAGGTAGAGGAAGTTGTGTTGCACCCTCGACAATTTGATCTACTGAGACCTTGACATGACCGGGTGTCACCTTCTGATGATGCATGATCGTGTCCTCGCCGGTTAGGTAAACCATCCCAGATGCAACAATTTTAATGTCCCCTAGAATAGACAGGGCCAGGCGGCACTCGGTCGGACTCTATTACTCAAAGTAGCCTAAATTTAATGGTCTGAATAAAAATGATTATACTCTGATGATGAATACAAATTTAAACTTGATGATAACGAGTTCGAGTTTTATAGGTTATACCGTAATGACATGAGTATATGCAGGTATTGACAATGAAAAAATGCAAAAATTCCTTGACCGTAACCGCCTGAGTATATTATATAACAAACCTAATTACTTTCAGCCCCTGTAGTCTTGAATTCACATTCTGGATACAGGTAAATATATGTTTTAATTATGAAAGTTTGTTTCTGGAAATAATACGATGCAATGCCATTAAGAGGCAATAATTAGAACTAACTACTCTATAATGAAAGGACGAGCAAAAAATGAGATTTGATATTGTCTAATACATGAGTAGTGAAAAGACGACCCTGAAAAGGATAATGCATAATGAATCTTGACTAAGAGTTACTTATTTATCAACTTCCAGGGTGCTTGAATGAGTAGTTTTGTGAAAATACACTACATATTATCTAATTTATACCTCAACCATAGGAAATGGAGTCCCAACCGATTGACAACTACTATGTGGATCACCTTGCGTCAGCGTGTGGAAGTCAGCCCCCTCGTCATCTCTTGATGGCATGTTTTGGCCAATAACTGGAGTCTGCGGACCTTGATTATTCACTTGCTCATACAATCGGTTGAATTGAGCTTGTAGATCATCAAACTTGCCCTGCATCTGCTGCGTGATTTCTTGTGTCAGAGCCGCCCTCACCTCGTCCACTGACAGCACTCCACTCTGTCTCCTGCTTGTCTGACTTGGTCGACCAAAAATAGATCTCACGTTCACGTGGCTACCAACACCTTGCACCCGACCCGGGTGCTCCTTCTTCCCCATAGACACATTCAATATGTCATCGTGCCTCTGCGGTAGAAACATCCCTTCGCCGACTTCTTGAGCCTTCTCAACCTGTTTCAAGAAATGATAAACATCATTAAATACACTTTCCCCATGTCATTAAATAAGTAATTCCAAAAATATATATTCTTATAATAAAATATAATTACAATTTTATCAACCACCCCCTTCGTTTGATCATTCGGGATATCATAATTTCCCTTTTTGTCCTTCTTGATTCTTGATTGAACCCAATCCAAGATGCGATCATCCGGAGCTGTACTCGAGATGAGCGAAACACATGAAGACGATGACGAGAGAGGGTCTGATACAACCCCCTTAGCTTTCTCACTAGCATATCCACCGGGTCCTAAAAAGTGCGGATGCTGGTTGTGAGACTGGCTTTCCCGAGCTTTCCTACTCTTTTCTTGGTGAAAGGTTTTTAGGAAAATATTAGATATATATTTTTGGTGATTTTTTTTAAAAGGTAATGTACATGCCTCGAATGCTTCAGATTGATGATCACTAACGAATTTCTCCCACTGATCAGCTATGATGAAATGATATAACTGGGATGGATGATCATATTTTGGGTGTTTCCTCTTTATGAAGTCATGCACTAACCACGACTTGAAAGCGGTCCACCTCACTCCCGCAACATTTAGGAAGTGCTTCTTCTTCTCATCCCCTTCGATATTGAACTCTCTCTGAATAAACAAGAAACAAACATATATTAACACACGTGTTAATCAACAGATGATTTACTATAAAATGTTGATTATTAAATACCTGCAAATCCTCCCAAATCACATCCTTCAGAACACTCTCGATGTGTTTCCACTAGTTGATGTTAATATCTACATGCGACCGAACTAGAGAACCCAAGTAATTCTTGAAATTGGCAGCATATTTCCTGATGGGTTTATTGTTATCATCGAAATCGACATGCTTTTGCTCTGAAGGCTTGGATTTCATTTTAATGCATGTCGTTGAGCCTCTAGATCTTCTTCTCATAGACTCAGAATCATGTTCAGAGTTGGTGCTCGATGAATCGTCCAACCTTTTCCAAAATATGGATTCTGAATATCTGGCGGGTTTTTGGAGTGGGAAAACTGAAAACTTTGGACTGAATTTAATTCAAAAACCTAGTTTTCGTGTGTTTGGGGGTTAGATTGGAATTTTCAGAGGCTACGAGCCATGCGGGTTCGAATCCCTCCATCGCCCAAAAATTTCCGAATGTCACGATTATATGCATCGGTTGTACAAAAACAACCGATGCTCATAAGTTTTATCAGACAACTAAAGTCGGTTGTTAGTAATAACCGATGCCTATAATAGTAAATATTTTTAAAAAATAACCGCGGTTCCCCTGCCTCCCCAGAAGCAGACATTTATCCCTTCCAACCCTCTACAAAGTCTTGAACAGAAAAAATGGATCTTCCCCAAGAAATCTTGATGGACATATTCTTACGCCTCCCTACGAAATCGATAGGCAGGCTCAGGTCTTTATCAAAAACATGGTGCAACTTGCTCTCCACCCCACAATTCATCAAATCCCACCTCGCTCGAAAAACACCCCGCCAAGAATATCTCACTCTCATCACCCCATCTAACACCATTCGCTCCATCGAAATCATAAAAGGCAACATTAGCACCGTTTCAAGAGAGCTCGAGTTTCCAGGTGTGTGCAGATTGGTTTTGGGTTCATGCGATGGGTTACTACTGCTACTCAATCTAACTGGTGGGATGGTTTTGGTGAACCCCATTACTCTGGAGCAGGTGGGACTACCTCCTCCACCTCTGTTTAGGGGTGAGACTACCCATGTTGCATGTGGATATGGGTATGATAGTGACAAAGATGATTATAAGGTGGTTTTACTTTCTTACTGCGATTTGGATTATGATGTCCCATTCGTGCCTAACCGTTGCGATGGTGCATATGTGTACTCTGTGAAAACGGGTGTCTGGAAAAGGCTTAAGACCTCGCCTTATGGTAATTTAGTAATTTGCATCCCCTGCTGAAGTTTTTTCAACGGGGCTATCCATTGGCTGCATTATAAGATGAGTGAACTTGGAAAGTTGGAGTTTGTAATAATTGCTTTAGACTTGGTTATCGAGGCATATTTCGAAATCATCCCACCTGTTGGTGTCAGTGTGGTTAGCGAGTTTTCAACAAATGCACTTGTGGTTTTTGGGGGATGTATTTGTTTGGTGGATAAGGAAACCGGTGACCAAAGAATGGATGTTTGGCTTATGAAAGAGTATGGTGTGGCAGGGTCTTGGACGAAACTCAACATTTATTGTAATGGAGTCTTGTCTCGGTTCACACCTTTATGTTTTGTTGGAGATGATGAGGAGGAGGTTGTTTTGATGGTTGGAGCTCGTTTGGTTGTTTATAATGTGAAAGATAGATCATTGAGGTCCTTGGTCGTCGACAATGGGGGTTATGATCAATTTCAAGACAAAGGCTACTTTACGGAGAGCCTCATTTCGCCTTTCTGCGGTCGCCAGGGTAATTTTTACTGGCAATGAAATTAAAATATAATTATATCTTTTGAAAGACTTGTTTGTTCATTTAAGCCTAAATTTTGACTATCACAAAATTAAACTCCCATAAAAGGTATGCAATTTACGAATTCTGGAAATTTAGGGCCAAAAACATAAAGATCTAAAATTTTAGGGTGCAATCTGAAAACTCCTAAAACTATTTTTAATAAATATACCATATTTCAGTCTAAGGGTGCTATTTCGACAATCTGCTTGGAAATGGCCTGGTGGCAAACATCTGAGTTCACTGTGGGAAGTGGAAAATGCAATTGTGATGATGATGTCATTTGTTGGACATCATGGACCGACCTCAATCCCGGGACGAGATATATAAGTTGTCCAAGATTTCGTGTAAGTGTTGAATTTCTTTCGTATTTTTAGATATTAAGGCTAATAATTATTTGGGGGGTTTTGTATAAGATGTTAACATGGGATCTCCAGTTGTAGTTAAAATGACTGTTACCTAAGATTTTTGTGGGTGTGTTGTGCTTTTGCTTGAATTTTCTGATAGTCTTCATTTTCCAAGATTTCATTTTTTCGTAGGAGACTGAAGGGTGCAAATTTTTCAAGTGGCTTGAGGACCCACTGTCCCAAGATCTACTCAAATTATTCCTGGGCTTTTAAGACAAGCAAATAAATTTGAAGCTGAAGTTGGGCAACTGAATAGGGCGAGTTCCAACCCCGTAAGTAAGATCTATTCATAGTTGGTCAGTCCCCTACGGCACGTCTTCTCGCTTTTCATGAATGTGTCTCCCCCTCCGCTTATGAAGATGCCTACTGGTGAAGACATGGATTGCCTCTTTGCCTGTAAGGCGAAAGTGCTCTCTTGGTCGGGATATGAGGATGGCTTAGGGACCACTTCCAGTGGATAGCTCAATTAGACTATTCCCAACTTAAATAGAATATGGGGAGCGGCGACCAATGATTCATCTACTATATAGTGGTATTGGCACCATAGGCCCTATACGGGCCCAACCAACTTATCAGTCCAGACTGTGGGATTTGTGGCCTACCTCTTGGATGGCCCATAGCTCAAGGTCGCGCTGATCCAATGATCCTAACCGTCTGTTGTAGACACCAGTGAAATCAACTGGGTTGTGAGCTCTTTGATCGTTTGATGCTTTTTCCTTATACTTATAATAATGAAAGAAGGATTTAAAAGTTTTATAATATTTAGTTATTAGATAATATTTAAGAAATCTTTCTTATTTGAAACCCAATGTGAAACGAAGTGAGAGGCCGGGGGTCGGGGAAAAGAGTCGAGTCGATCAGGATCGACGATCGGAAGAAGCAAAACGAAATYAGGATTTGGCCGAAAAAGAAGCAAGGCTATGGATACCATGACCGATCACCATCGATAAAGAAGAATCTTTCTAAATCACTTCGGGTCAGCGGGGCCTTCAAGCATCCGAAATAMGCCGGGGTTTTAAATGGCGTAGCCTTCCTGATAGAAAATGACGACTCCTTCAGAAAAACGAAAGCCATCTTCCTATCAAGGTTAAGGAGTCAACTGAGCATCTCAGCGGCGGGATTGAATACCCGGATCGAATCAGAGTTCACGAGTGTTGGAGGATGACGTAAAGAGACTTGAATTAGATGTGAAGAAGCACGAAACAAACCTGAATGCACTTGCAGCTGAAAATTGTATGCTCGAAGAATATGTTAAGAAGAAGGAAAATCGGGAACGTTGGTTGTGCACGGCGCTTTTGATTACTTGGTTTGTTATCTGGATAAAAAAACATCTAAGAGGTCTATGGTGTATGTGGTTTTAGTGTGTTGTATGTCGTTTATTGTTTGACTTGCGAGGTATGAAACCGAGAAAGGGAATTTGCTAATGTGATTGTTCCGTTGTTCATGTGTTGCGATCGGGAGAGTAATATTTTTTAATCGAAGGATAAATTAATCTGGTTTTTATGTTTCTTATTTTGTAGAGAAGTTGGAAAATGGGATCTTAAATTAATTGAGCAACTCTACATCAAGTAATCGAACACAGGGGATTTGTTAATAAACGCTAGGAGGAGAGAACAAACACAACCAATCTTAGAGATTATTAAATGCCTGACACATAAATAAAAAGGCTATAAAGTAATTAATTTTTGGCCTCATAACAACCATTACTGCAAAAGATTAAGCATTCACATAGTACAAACATAAAACAATTCCCCATTACATCTGATTCCATCCCAAACACATCAAAGATTGCAATGACAAAACAAAAACTAAAGATGGGAGATCCAAGATTTGAAGGGCGAAGGTTGAGTCGAGTGGCAAACATACGTCTTCAAGCATCTCCTGGCAGCCAGTAAAGACAAGGCAACCATCTGATGCCCAGCTTGATACATTAACAACCCAACGTCGATCAGAAAACCCTAGAATTGTAGCCTTCACCTGATGACCATTACCACCTGGGACCACATGCTTATTCCAGAAGTCCTTTGGAATGGCCTATAAAAAGCTCGCATGATTAGAAGCTGCTAACGTCAAATTAATAATTGGTGGAAAGTGTATTAGTTGCAGATAATTTAAAAAATCTTCGACTTACTATTCGTCCACGCTCTAGAACAATCTTCGATACTTTTACTTAGAAAGAAGGAAAATGAGTGAGCTCAAGGTCAGGATCATTCACACCTACAAAGCGATTGCTTGTAACGCCTTTTCCGTCTAAGACTATTATGTCAAAAATATAAGGCTCATTATTTATGAAGACAACGGAATAGTCTTCTAAAATTTTGTTGTCATCCACAAAATCGAGCCACTCGCCTGTGAACCGCGCCTACAATAAACAAAAAAAAATCAGAGTATAAATGCAAACTCTCAGTCGTATATAGTTGCTTTCAACTTAAAACAATACATCAAGAATGACATTATTATATACATACGAAGAAACAGAATAATCAGTCGTATCACCATCTTGAACACAGACGAACACAAATAACATGATTCGAATAAGTGAACTTAAACACGCAAAGTTGTTCATCAACAAACTTGAGTTAGTTATGAACAAACCTGGTCACCATCTTCACCAAACAACTCCATTGTGACATCCCAAGTCTGCTCGATGGGATTGCGCAATTTAAAATCCTTGCTCGGAAGCTCTGCAAAAAAATGGACAATTTTATGCGGGATATGCTGCAATTGTGTCGGCAATTATTCAGAATTACAAAAAATCATACAACACAAATCAGGAAATATATATCAGAACAGAAAAAAGAAAAAAGAAATGGATGAAATAAAATCACATATACCATGAAACGTGATAGCGGCATGAGGATGGTCTTGGTGAATGTCGGAATTAAAGTCATCCTTAATTTGGGATAGAAGATAATTTGGCAAGATGTGTGGACGAATTTATGAAGGCCGATTTTGTATTTTTCTGAGGGTTTTAATACTTGTTGTTGTGAAACCTAATATATCGTAGGTTTTTGGGTTAAGCATCGGTTGTTTTTGCTAAGAGCCGATGCGTATTCATCGCTGGTTAAAAAAAATGCTGGAAAGAAGGTCAACAAATATATATGCATCGGTTGTTTTCATACAAACCGATCCTACTGACATACTTTAAGCATCAGACCTATTAGTAATAACCGATGCTACTGTTACTATCTTAGGAACAGGCAGGCCCTAGCTAATCCGGTTAAAGATCAAAGCCCGGGCCCCGCGCCACGTCCATCAAGCAAAGCAGTTCTAGGCCCAGTTGAGCCCAATAGTGTTATTCCCCGGACCAGGGGTCGATTACGAATTGTCCAAAGGAGGAGAACATTTTTAACTTGTCATATTTCCTCTTAGAAAGGCGATGTGGGATAGGTGGGATTATGCTGCTGGTGGGATTAAGGAAGACAAAATCAAACTTTTCATGTTCAAGAATTAAACAACATCAGGAATTAAAGGATGAAAATGGCATATAATGGTAGAGGATATCAACACAAAATGGAAATTTCATTTAAATAAACAGATTAGTTCATTCATTAGAGAAGAGTACAACAATTCATTCATTAAAAAAAAGTACAACATTCATTCATCTTCGTAATTTTCAGCTTCTCCTTCAAAAATTTGCATTTCTGGCATCTCAAATATTGATATGTATATATACCAATGAAATGCTATTTTTAATAAATGTATCTTGTAATCAAAGGTTTGAAACATAAAATAAGCACAAAATTATTTGAACTGAGCTGTTTCCTATGGACATACTTTAAGCATCGGTCTTATTAGTAATAACCGATGCTACTGTTAATATCTTAGGAAACCGATGCTTAAAGATTATCAATTGCATCGGATGGTATACAGACAACTGATGCATATACTCTTAGCAACAAAAATTATGCTCACTATGTAGCTGGAACTTCGTCTAATCAAAATAACTAAAGTATTCTTTTCGTTTGGATGCATAAACATTAGTTTTTTTAAACCGACTTATTTAAGATCAAATTAGACATTCCAGCACAAAACTATGACAAATTAAGAATACCCTTGTTAATATACACTAACAGTCATGATTTTCTTGATTTGCCATTTGCCTCAAAATCTTGTGAAAGATTTTTTTGGTATAAATGCGGAGTGAGTTTATGGGTGGACATATATACAAATAACTATTATAAGGGTATATTTGGAACTACAAAACGTATATTTTGCATGTTTCCCAATAAAAGAAATAGGGGTTTGTCTTCAATGGATATCTGCAAGGGTAGTAATCATTTCATATAATTAATAGCATACCATTTTCACGCAAGCTGGAATTAATTATCAATGTTGTTTGTGGTTTGAGGTCATGTCAACTAAATGATCAATTTCACAGTCTTTTGAGCTACCCAACCTCTTTATTTTCTATTTAAATCTACCATCAATTGTTTTAACTCACTTTTCTCCTCTTTTGTAATCCTCTCCCTTCATATTTTCTCAGATTTTCTTAATCATATATGATGTCGAGCTCGGGGTTCGAAAGCAGCGACGATGAGGCTGGTCCATCCGGCCTCGTAGAACAACTCGAGGCGGAGATAGTCCACCTCAAGAAAGACTTTGTGGATCAGCTGTTCCACATTTTTGAAATCCTTCTCGAGAGCCAACACTAAGAGCAAGAGAGGGATCGCTTGGCAGCTGAGAATGAGGTGTTGAAGGAGAAGCTGAAGAAGTATGAAGATAAATGAACGGCTGTTGTATTTTTATTGTTTAATTTCCGTATGGTTTATTTTAATGAAATTTTCGTTTTATATTTTCATCCTTTCTTGATGTTGTGGTTTTTATCTATTTTGTCATTATTGTACTCTGTTTATTTTAATGAAATTTCTGTTGTGTTGATTATCCTTTGGCATTTTCATCCTTTAATTCTTGATGTTGTTTATTTCTTGAACCTGAAAACGTTGCTTTCTTTACTGCATAATATCACTTATCCCACATCGCCTTTCTAAGAGGAAATATGGCAAGTTAAAAATGCTCTCCTCCCTTGGACCATTTGGAATCGACCCCTGGTCCGGGGAATAACACTATTGGGCTCAACTGGGCCTAGAACTGCTTTGATTGATGGACATGACGCGTGGCCCGGGCTTTGATCTTTGACCGAATTGATAGGGCCTGCCCGTAGCCCGTCTAAAGTTATTATTATTTTTTGAATTTTCCTAAGATCTTAACAGTAGCATCGGTTATTACCATTACGACCGATGCTTAAAGTATGTCCATAGGAAACAACTCACTTCAAATAATTTTATGATTATATCTGTTTCAAACCTTTGATTACAAGATACATTTATTAAAAATAACATTTCGTTGGTATATACATATCAATATTGATCTTACAAAACTATATTCGTTGAAGGATATATCTGAGATGCCAAAAAATGCAAAACTTTAGACACACTTCAAGCATCAGTGCTAATGTTAAAAACCAATGCTACTGACATTCTGGCATGAAAAAAATCAAGAAAAAATCTTATTGTTTAGGCACTGGTTTTAATTTTATGGGTAAATATACATCTACCCAAAAAAATCAATATTTATAAAATAAACCCTGTTCAAAACTTATATTTACAATACAAACACTTCCAAATTTGATACTTACACAAGAGATCACTACAAAAAACACACTTGGGGTGTGGCTTTCAACCATATTTCACGTAGGTTAAAACTGAAAATTTATTCTTAAACTGTCTATATGAAATTACATAGTGTCTTTCATAACTTGCTATTTTGGTAAAAGAACCAAACCCACCAGTACAAAGGGAGATACACCAATATCAAAACAAGCCTGAAACAACAATAAAAGGTGTGTGTGTTTTTTTTTCCTAACCACACACAAAAATAAATAATAATTAATAATAAAATAAAATAAAAAACACAATGCAACCACCATGGAGATGAAGACACAGTGATGAGTCGATTCTTAACCCCGCATGAAGCTGCTTCCAAGCATAAGGATGTCTGTTTATAATTGAGACAAAAAAATGAGTCAGAAACAACTGGTATAACTTATTATGACCAAGTAAATTTCAGCGTCCCAAAAAATAATCTTACAGGTTTAGTGCATTAATCTTTGTTTTCAATCCACTCTCCTTCTCCATGGTCAGAATGAATATAACCATCACCTAAGGTTATCAGAGGTTCATTAATATCAATAGAAAATGGTGGGGTTTCATCGAAGTGGTCGTACTCGTCTTCATCTACGACATCGCTAACACCAACAATACTCCTTTTGCTGGGAAGGACCAGAGACCACCTAGAATTGGCAGGATTATAAACATAATAGACTTGTTTTGCTTGTGATGCAAGTATAAATGGATCATCCCGATACCCCGACCGAATAAAATCAACCGAAGTGGATCCCAAATCATCAACCCTCACACCCCGTCCATTGTTGACCCAACTACATCGAAAAAGATGAATCTTGAACAATTTATAGTCAAGTTCCCAAATGTCCTCAATGACCCCATAGAACAACGTAGAAGCATCCACTAGTCCTTTACCTTTCGCACTGGAATAATCGCTCGTTAATGCAACTATTGAGACACCACTATTCTGCATCACACTTTTATCATCCCGACGTTTCGTGTAAAACGTATACCCATTGATGTCATAACCTTCATAACACCTCACATGTGAAGCAGGGCTATATGCTAACCACTTTTGTCATCCACTTGACTCTTGCATTACTGTCTCTTTAAACCATTCATAAAATGTGCGATTATATTCTCTGGTCACCCATATTTCATCCCTCAAAGGGTTCTACTATTTTAAAATGGACATGTGCCGGTCGAGGTATGGATGGACCTCAGAAATATGTTGCAATACGAGTTTGTGTGCCTGGATGCGCAATTAAGAATTTGCAAAGAATGCTTTGAGTCCAATAGTACCTTTTCCTGCAAGCCTTCCCTCGTGATGAGATTTAGGAATGCCAATAGTTTCAAAACTCGCCAAGTAATCTGTATAAAACTGAATTACCTCCTCAGCAGCATAACCTTCAATGATACTACCTTCAGGCCGAGAAGGATTCCTCACAAATCCTTTTATTATACCCATGTACCTCTCGAACAGGTACATGTACCTCAAGAAAACCGGCCCACACAACTTAACCTCTCGAACTAAGTGGACAATTAAATACACCATAATGTCAAAAAACGATGGAGGAAAAAACATTTCAAACTCGCATAATGTTTTAACAACGTCGGCCTGCAAATCATCTAATATTTCAGGATCAATAACTTTACTATAAATTACGTTGAAAAAATGACAAAGCTTTGTTATTGTACGCCTCACATCTCTTGGTAATGAGCCTCGAATTGAAACCGGTAGTATGTGCTGCATTAAGATATGACAATCATGAGATTTCATACCAACCAATTTCAGGTCCTTCATTAAAACGAGCTTTTTAATATTCGAAGAATAACCAGAAGGAACCTTGATTTTATTCAAACACTCACAAAAACTGACTTTCTCTTTTTTTGACATGGTATAACAAGCCGGAGGTAGGTAAGTTCGCTTGTCAATTTTTTTCGGAGCTAACTTCTCCCGTATCCCCATTTCCACGAAATCTTGTCTAGAGTTAATACCATCTTTCATCTTACCCGGAATGTTTAACAATGTTTAAATAACACTGTCACATACATTCTTCTCAACATGAATCACATCTATACAATGTTTGACCAACAAATGTTCCTAGTATGGTAGACCCCACAATATGGATTTCTTCTTCCAACTACCTGTTGAGACAATTTTAGAAAGTTTTTCGAACTCAACATCAATATCTTTAACATAATCGTAAATTGCATGTCCGGATAATGGCGATCTAGCAACTCGGTCCAGAGTTTTCCCATTGAAAATCTTCTTTTTTTTTTCTATAAGGATGCTGACTTGGGAGAAAGGCCCTGGTATCCATGTACACATTTTTTCTACCATTTTTGAGCCAAATACTACTCGTCTCATCTTCAAAAATGGGGCATGCCTTAGCTCCTTTATTTGCATAACCTGACAAGTTACAATAGGCTGGAAAATCATTAATCGTGCAAAATATCATGGCTCGTAAGGTAAAATTTGTTTGAGTATAAGCATCAAAGACGGTCACACCCTCGTTCCATAGTTTTTTCAAATCCTCAATAAGAGGTGCCAAGTACACATCTATGTCATTCCCTGGTTTCTTAGGTCCGGATATCAACAAAGACAGCATGATGTACTTACGCTTCATGCATAGCCAAGGAGGAAGATTATAAATTGTTAAAAGAACCAGCCAAGTACCATGACGACTGCTCATGTTTCCAAATGGGTTCATTCCATCCGTGCACAGTCCTAGCCGAAGATTTCTCTTCTCACTACCGAATTCAGGAAACTTACTATCAATGTTTCTCCATTGCGGAGAATCGGCCGGATGTCTTAGTTTTCCATCCTTCTTCCTTCCTTTAGCATGCCACTGCAAATTCTTCGCTTCCTTATCATTTGAAAACAACCGTTTGAATCTGGGAATAACCGGGAGATAGTACAACACCTTGGCCAAATGACCTTTTTTTTTGTACAAACCCACCGTCATCACTGCTTTTTCTTTATAGCGCGATTCCCCGCATTTTGGGCAGTCCCGCAGATCCTTGAATTCATTTCGATACAATATGCAATCATTTGGACATGCATGTATCCTCTCGATCTCCAGACCCAACGGGCACAACATTTTTTTGCCTCGTAAGTTGAAGTGGGAAGCTCGTTATCATCAGGAAATGCATCTTTTAAAAGCTCTAGTAACCCCGAGAAACTCATATCACTCCATCCACTATTCGCCTTTTGGTTATATAGATTAAGCATGAACGATAACTTTGTAAATTTGGTACAGTTAGGGTACAACGGTTTCCCAGCATCAGCAGATAATCTACCAAACACAGCAACATTATTGATATCACCTCCTATGCCATGCAACATTTCATCTAATCGATCACTGTCTAGATCCTCGTCGGTCTCTATATTACTATCACTAGTACCATACCTAGACGAAGCTGGCGAGTGAGCTGTATTATCAGGAAAAGTTTCACCATGCCATATCCATCCTGAATAACCTTCTTTAAACCACGAGGTATCAAATGGCTCTTCACTTGGTCCGTAGTCCGAAATTGCCTCAGATTTTTGCAATCAACACAAGGACACACAATCGTCTCCGAAGCAGTCTTAGCTTTATTCTCCACAACAAATCTAAGAAAACTTTCAACCCCTTGGATATATTCAAGTGTATTACGTCTACCATACATCCAATGCCGATCCATTCTCTACCACTACACAATTGAATTAAGAATTCAATAAAAAACTAACAAAGAAATATAAATGCATATATCTCTGTTCATAATTTATCTTTCTCATTAATTACTTTGTTGTTGTTGTTGTTGTCATTATGTTTTCTTGACAAAATTTATGTAGTGTTAGAATTTATATTATATTAGAATTAACATTGAGATAAAAAATTCAACTAATTATAATTATTATATTTATTATTATGTTAAGCAAACCAAAGTCGACTATCGAAAAACAAGTGTTCCTCCAACAAGTCATCTACTATTTTATGTGTATCAAAAATTTTGTGATAATTATATTACTCTGTTATTAGGCTACGTACAATTTATTTTACATGTATGAGTCAACTGAACTTGTTTGTAGTCCTTAAAGGTTCAAAACAAACTAAACTTTATTTTATTCCTTACTATTAAGTAGCACAGTTAAAAAAAAAAAAGCACACTGCAATTTAATATAATGATTTTTATTCCAATTACCAAAAGTCAAAAAAGTTACAAATGCAAAAATAAAAATAAAAATTACAAATGCATGAAGAAAAATCAAACGTCGACAGCCTTCCTCTTCGTTCCTGCCTAAGAATTACCAACATCGTCACCATCAGCACCAAGCTTGGTGATGAGAATAGATTCGAGTTTGGAGATGGAGAGCACCACCTCACCCCCAATGAGCATTTATACTGCTCAGAATGTTGGTGATTGCTTCTAACTTTTCGGCTACGTTCCGCATGTCTGCGGAACGTTCTTCCTGCATTTGCTTCATCAGCCGGACAATTTGTTTGTGATGAGTTTCCATTAGTTTGTGAAGCGGTCCCGAAATCTTGTTGTCAGCCATTATTTTTTTAAGAAGAGTGCGAGCTTTAAATTTCAAGGGGCAGAAAGGTGTTGTGAAGATTAATATTTTTCCATGTATCCCAAGTAATTCTGTCTTAGGGTTATTTATTCAAACAAGTACAGTGCACCTTTTTGAATTCATATATGACTTTTCAATTTTCCCGATGCATCATGTCCTTTTGAATTCATATATGACTTTTGAATTTTCCCGATGCATCATGCCTTTTCAATTTCCAGGAACAAATATTAATGCTGCTTCAGGCCTTTTCAGATTAAATGCATATAAATGTAAAACAATAAAATGCAAAATATAAATACATACCTTGCAATTTGCAAAGAGACGGTGCACAAATTCAATAGCAAAGACAAAAGATATTTGGGTGGAGTTTTGAATTTCTGTTCATCAATTATAAATGTGAAGATTCAATTCATAATTATGAGTTTTTCTACTAATTGTAAAAATGCCGGCATTTTTAGAGAACTGGGATTTAACAATATGCATCGATTTTTGCCATAGAGACCGATGCATATCTGATGCCAAAATAAACCGATGCTATTATTATCATAGACTTTATTTTATATATGCATCGGGTTCAGTAATCAACCGATGCTTCATTTTTTGAAATTTTTTGGCCGATTTTAATATTTTTTCCCGCGGCGCGCGCGCGTAATTAAATTTGAATAAGCATCGGGTTTTCAACAGAACCGATACTCTAATTTGGTTCCAGGCATCGGTTTGTATTCTAACAACCGATGTTATTTCTTTTATAAAATTTTAGAATTATTTATTATTATTAGCATCGGTTAATGTCATCAAAACCGATGCTTAATGTTTTGAAATTTTCGCTCAGCCACTTATGATCAGCTTATTCCTGCGAATGGGCGTGTAGTTAAATTTGAATAGGCATTGGTTCTAACAGGAACCGATGCCCGTATTTAGTTATAGGCATCGGTTGCTATATACAAACCGATGCTTTTATATTTTTTGGATTTATATTCTACTATAGGCATCGGTTGATGTTCAACAACCGATGCATATTGATTTTTCGGGATATAATAGGCATCGGTTGTTTGACCAAGACCGGTGTCTATTTATTTGGATGAAATTTTTTGGTAATCTTATTATTTCATGCATCGGTTGTTGACAAAAAACCGATGCTATTAATATATAAGCATCGGTTGTCAGAATACAACCGATGCATATAACTTTTATTTATTACAAAAAAAAAAACCCGCGCGACTATATGCATCGGTCTCTGGATAAAAATCGACACCTATACTTTTTTTAATTATAAAAAAGACCCTGCGCGACTATAGGCATCGATTTTTGAGAATACCGACGCCTATAATATTGTTCTGATGGCGTTTTTTGTAGTAGTGAGTGTTGTGTACTTAAGAACTAAGATCTCTTTATGGAGAGTTAGTTCCCTATGTGGACAACCTTAAACTCATTAAATGGAATCCTCATGTTGGAAATGGTCGTAAGCACTTAAGCATCTCCCCTCCCCATTTTCTTGAGATGGACCACGTTGACAAAATGATGGCTATTCATTATAACAATAACCCTCCATTAAAAGCTCTGAACCAAGATGAACAAGAACCTCATTCTCCTCGAGCCACATATATAAATCAAGATCCTCGAAAGTCTCAAGCTCATCAAAATCCTCAAGCTACTAATGATGCCCGAGCTCCTTATACTCCTTCTCAAAACCATTTTCTTCCAAACTACTCCAATAACCAGTCTCCTTATGCTAACTAACGAGCAAGTACTTTAGTCACCTCATGTCTACATTACTCTTCCACAAGATCATTATAAATAATCTATATGGGTTCAGTCCACATATACGAGGGAGGCATCTCATCTATTATTAAGCTCATCATCATCATGCATTTGTTTGGGATCCAAAACTCAAAGTTATGAGCTTAGAACTGTGGATTATAATGACATACCATCATCTATAGACTATCACTTTAGAATCCTCTCAGTTTTCGATGGAATACGAATATATTATCACAAGGTTTCCTAGTCAAGTTCTTTATGTAGATCAAATTAAGATGTGATGTTTCCCCTACTCTATGAATGATAAAGCTCAAATTTGGCTAATGTATTTGCCTTTTGATTCTATCAAGAACTAGAAAATGGTGACTAATAGATTCTTGTGTAAGTTTTATTCTCAAGAGAATATGGCTGAGCTATGGATAAAGATAAATCATTTAGTCAAGCCGAGGATGAGCCCTTTGATGATTCTTGGGGGTGGTTTTGGATCTCCATTTAAGTGTCCCCATCATCGCTACCATGGAGACATTCTAAAGTAATTCTTCTACGATGGTCTCTGTTGAGGAATTTATTCTTGGCAATAATTGCTATTTTGTTGTTTGCCTTTCTTAGGCACAAAATTAATTAGGAACTCTAGATTGTGTTTCCTAGTTTATTTATAGGACTTTATTTTCCTAGATTGTGTCTAGATCTTAGTATGCTTATTTACCAAGTTTAGAATTCTAGGATTGTCTATTTAAGACAAGGGATTACTAAACTTGGTTGGACGTTCTTTATGCACGGGATTTTCTGAAGCAGAGCACGATGCAATGCAAGACGCACGAGCAAGAGAAGAACACGAAGACTACTTGGAGCCATTGTTCGATATTGACAAGCTATTTGAAGTTGCGTGTCCAACGGAGGAGCTTGTTCAACCTAGGCGATAAGTATTTAGTATCATGTCTTTTGATACTTTAGTTTTCATATATTACTTAATATTTTTGTTATGATCGAAAAACAAGAAAGTAATATAGTTTTCGGGTTTGTACACCCAAGTTCAGAAGTACTTTTACTTGTGAACTGAATTTGTTATATCGTGTTCTTAAGTTTTATTTCCGCTGCATAATTTTTATTTTACTCTGGTCGATATTGGTAGTTAGTGTTGTTTAACATTGATAACAACATCGTAAATCTGAGATTTATTTTTTAAAACCATAGGCCTTTCAAATTTTACAATTGACATCTAGAGCGGGTTACTTAACCTTTTAAGTACTAATCCTTATTTTTAGGTGCTATGGATGCTCAAGGCAACCCAAGGCCTCCGATTCTCAATGGGGAGAAATATTCTATCTAAAACAGAAGATGCGGTGGCACTTAAAAAGCATTGACGAACGTGTATAGAAAACCATCCTCCTTGGATGGGAAAAGCCACGTTTTGCTGATGGAGAAGGCGATACCTTTCCCAAAAAGGAAGTAGATTGGACTTCTGAGGAAGCAGCTGCTGCAAACTGGAATTCCAAATGCATCAATACCTTGTGTAGTTATGTAGATGCAAGTTACTACAGAGTCATCAAGAATTACGAGTCAGCAAAGGATGCATGGGACGCACTCCAAAGTGTGTGTGAAGGAACTGCGAGCGTGAAGAAATCAAGGCTGAGAATGTTGATGTCCACTTTCGAAGCAATGAGAATGTATGAGAAGGAGTCGATCATGGACTACGCCATGAGATTGTCAGACGTCATAAACGAGTGCAGAGAACTTGGTGAATCAATAACTAACTCTCGTCTTGTAGGAAAACTGCTGAGATCTATTATGAAGAAATATAATATGAAGGTGGATGCCATAGAAGAATCTAAAGATGTTGATAGCATTGAGTTCAACACCTTAGTTGGAAACCTTAAGCAATATGAGATGGAACATCTTGGTCCCAACTCAAGAGAGAAGAATGTTGCTTTCTCCTCCGACGCTAATCCAGACAACGATGATGATGATGAGGAGTTTGATTTCAGTGGGATTCTGAAAAAGATGGAATCCACTACGCTTGAGGAAGAAGAATTGTCGTTTGTTACCCAACGTTTCAATAGTTTCTTGAAGAAGAAGAATAGCCTTGGAGGTTCAAGTACGAAGACCAGGCCACAAGTATCTACGCAAAAATTTACTAGGCGTACTCTTCCCAGATCTCAGTCCACTACTTCAATACCAAATGAATCCAACCCCTCAATACCACTCAGTGAGGTGAAATGTCATGAATGTAAAGGTTGGGGACACTACAAGAATGAATGTTCTAATACCCTCAAGAAGAAAAGCATGGTTGCTACTGACTTCACTGAGGATGTCAATGATTCTGAGTCAACTGAACCTGTTCCATCCTTATTTAGCCATGTTGTGTGGGACGATGACGTCCATGTTGATATCCTTGAAACCAACATCGTGTGCTTGAATGCTGAAACTACTGATTACCACAAGGAGTACGAGCTGCTAAGTGTTGAGCACCAACAACTGTTTGTCAGCTGGGGAAAACAAGTACTCAAGGTCAAGGATCTCATGAAAGAAGTAGAAAAACTGACCAAAGAAAAGGATGATCAGCTTGACATAATTGTCCATCTGGAAACATCCCTTACCAAGAAGGATGCTGAATTAGAAAAGACAACAACCGAGTTGATAAAGGTCCAAGGAACCATATCAAATCTGAACAAAGGCAAGGCAAAGCTTGATGAAATCTTAGAGATGAGCTTCTCAGAAACCTCGAAGCATGGTATTGGATATAAATCGAATCAGCCATCACATTCCTCAAGTCAAGAGCAGAAATCACCCAAGAGGCACAAGAAGAGAAGAAGACAGTTCGTGTGCCATCATTGTGGCAAGCCCAGACACATTCGGCCTTTCTGCTGGAAAATCATTGGTGAGAGAAGACACTTTCAGAGAACTAATGAGGCTGCTAAATCCAATGTTGGTTTCCATCATACCAACATCAAAACCAACACCAGGTTCAAACAAGTGTGGGTCAAGAAAAATAACGTCAAGTGCAATATGATCCATACCTCCCTGAAGTCCCACGTTCCTGGAGCCTGGTATTTCGATAGCGGATGCTCCAATCATATGACTCGGTCAGAGGAGCTTCTTTCCAACATTTTCAGATTTAGAGGTGGAAAGGTAAAGTACGGTGGAGGTGCAAATGGCCAAATTGTTGGGCAAGGAACTCTCCATGTTCCCGGTGTCGTAACCTTGTAAAATGTGCTGTTGGTAGAAGGACTTACTGCGAATTTGACCAGCATAAGTCAACTGTGCGATGGAGGCTTTAGTGTCAAATTCAACCGTGAGAAGTGTGAAGTCTATGAGGAGAATGGTCCATGTATCCTTATTGAACAGAGGACTTCAGATAATTATTATAAAATCAACAGTGATGCTTTTTGCAAGTTATCTCAACTAAGTGATGTTGAGGTGTGGCATCATAAACTGGGGCATGTCACTACAAGATGATGGACAAGTTGGCCAAAGAAGAAGCAGTGACTGGGATTTCTAAGCTAAACACCAATATCATTCCTGTTTGTGAGGCGTGCTAGAAAGGAAAGTAGGTCAGAGCACCACATCCTGTCCAGCAAAGTCTCACTACATCTTCTTGCTTTGAACTCCTTCATATGGATCTCATGGGTCCACTTGAGGTCGAGAGCCTTGGTGGTAAGAGGTATGTTTTAGTTATTATCGACGATTTTTCTAGGTTCACTTGGGTAGAATTTCTAAAAGAAAAATCTGAAACTTTTGAGGCTTTCAAAAAACTTGCAAAGAAGCCATATGTAAGGTTCAATGTGAACATTGGTAGGATTATAACTGATCACGGTAAAGAGTTTAAAAATTCATCTTTCTCTAAATACTGCACTTCGGAGGTGATAAGTCATGAATTTTCTTCACCTATTACTCCACAACAAAATGGCATAGCCTAGCGCAAAAATAGGACTCTTGCTGAAATGACTAGAACTATGCTCATTTCAAATAATATAGCAAAATGTTTTTGGGGTTAAAGCAATGAACACTGCATGTCATATTACAAATAGGGCTTATTTTAGACTAGGGTCATGTGTTACTCCCTATGAGTTGTTGATGGGTAAAAAATCGAACTTGAGCTATTTTCATGTGTTTGGATGTATTTGTTATGTGCTCAACGATAGAAATCATCTAGCTAAACTGGACTCAAAAAGTGACACGTGAATTTTCAAGGGGTATTCCCAAAATAGTCATACATATAGGTTGTTTAACCTTAGAACTTGAAGCATGTTTGAGTCAGTAAATGTCAAGTTCGATGATCTAACGAGTGGAGTCAAACCTACAGAGGTAATGATCTGGTGTATGTTCAAAATCCTCAAGAAAATGTTACTCCTACTTCAGATGATAGAGCAGGTATTCAAAACAGAGATGCAGGTCCTGAAATCAGAGAGTTGAGCGATGTTGATACCAATGTTATTACTGGGATACCAACATCAAAACCAACATCAAGCCAAGCCGCCGCAGAATCAGATTCTGATTCAGAAGAAGAAGATCCAGCTTATCCCATTGATCTTCATCAAAGGGATATTCCATCCAGAGTCCAGAAAAACCACCCCGTGGGCCAAATTATTGGAGATTTAGATGAAAGGAGCACAAGAAGGCGACAGATAAATTTTAAGGAAATGGTCAGGTACGTATGTCTGTCTACTAATTGTTCTAAGATTCATGAGTCTTTGTACCTTTCCAAAATAGAGCCCAAGCGTGTGGAGGATGCACTCAAGGATGAGTTCTGGATAAGGGCGATGCAAGAAGAGCTGGACCAATTCGCCAAAAATGACGTTTGGGATTTAGTTACACGTCCAGAAGATTTTCACGTGACATGAACTAAGTGGATATTCAAGAACAAGACTGATGAGGCTGGCAACATTGTGAGGAATAAAGCTCAACTGGTTGCGCAAGGGTATACACAAATTGAAGGAATCGGTTTTGATGAGACATTCGCCCCTGTTGCCCGCATAGAGTCGGTAAGGCTTTTACTTGTTGTTGCTTATTATATGAAGATTTCATTGCATCAAATGGACATTAAGAGTGCTTTTTTAAATGGAGTCTTGAGTGAAGAAGTGTATGTTGAGTAGCCTAAAAGATTTGTGGATCCTCAAAAACCAAATTTTATTTTAAAACTGAAAAAGGCTCTTTATGGTTTAAAACAAGCTCCTAGAGCTTGGTATGAAAGGCTAACTCAACATGTGCTTCATTTAAACTTTAGATGAGGGGAATTTGATAAAACATTATTCCTTCTTAAATAAGCACATCTTAATCGTCCAAATCTATGTGGATGGTATTATTTTTGGATCCACTAACGAGCAGATGGTGAAGGAGTTTGTTACTCGAATGTCCGATACATTCGAGATGAGCATGGAAGGTAACCTATCATACTTCCTTGGTTTACAAATCAAACAACTTGATGACGGTATTTTTCTTTCCCAGACTAAATATGCTAAGAACTTAGTTAAAAAGTTTGGTTTAGAAAGTGAAACTCATAAGAAAACGCCACTAGGCAAGGCTGTGAAGCTGTCACGAGACAATGTTGGTAAGGGTGTTGATAACACCATGTACAGAAGTATGATATGGAGTTTGTTGTATTTGACAGCAAGTAGACCAGATATTATGTATAGTGTGTGCTTATGTGCTAGATATCAGTCTAATCCAAAAGAGTCACACTTAAGAGCAGTTAAAAGAATTATTAGGTACATTGCTGGTACAACTGAACTAGGTGTGTGGTATACAAAAGACACTGGTACTGAACTTGTAGGGTATACTGATTCAGACTGGGCTGGGGATGTGGTAGATAGAAAGAGTACTACTGGGGGATGTTTTTTTCTGGGTAACAATTTAATCGCTTGGTAAATCAAAAGGCAAAATTATATTTCTCTTTCTACAGCTGAAGCCGAGTACATTGCAGCTGGAAGTGCGTGCACACAATTATTGTGGATGACCAGATGATAGAGGACTATGGTCTGCACAGTAGTATCTTGACTGTACTGTGTGATAATTCCAGTGCCATTGACATCTCTAAAAATCCAGTCCAATATTCTCGAATCAAACACATTGATATAAGGTACCACTTTATTCGAGACCTAGTTGAGAGGAAGATTGTTATCCTTGAGCATATTGGAACAGATAATCAGCTTGCTAACATCTTCACTAAGGCATTAGATTTCGAGACCTTCTCTCATTTCAGAAGAGATATCGGTATGTGCATTGTCTGAACCAATGTTGGTTTGTGATGTTGTGACACCTAATATCAACATCAGTCACAACATCTGTATACTTTTGCATGCATTTTTATCTTTCTTTTCATACATAATCCTAATGCATTGAGTTTGATTGAAAGTGCGATAAGGTCCTGTGTTGCAATAAAAGTGATGACAAAAAGAACCAACCTCTTCAATTGGGTGATTGTGGAGCTTGCCCGAAGAAACTAGCTTTCTCCCAGGTCCAAAAACAAAAGGTGTTAAACAGCAATTGCTGAAGATTAAATATTCAATTCCCTAAAAAAGATGAAGAAAATATGGATACAAATTGATCCAGTCTTTAAATTTCACCTTCTTGAGAGATCTTGGCGTAGTCATTAACTTGGGTTAAGGGGTAAGTTTCCATTGACTTCACCTAAAACAATGTTGGTTTATAATGTTATCAGTAATAAAAAGCAACATTGGATCAAGTCACTGAAATCATAATGTGTTTTTGTATATTCTATTAGATCATGATTTTTAGGCATCCCGTAGGACATTCATACTTTTTGAAGATGCCATCTTGCTGTGCGTGCTGTTGCTTGTGTTTTTCTCTTTCGTGAAATCTCTTAATTGTGTTTTGAATTGAGCTAACTAAGTGTTTCAGTGGAGTTCAAATCGAATGGCTGGACAGGTAACAACGAGATAAATTTGGAGAGTGAAAATTAACATTGCACAAGATAGATACTACTGGGCTGATGGTTCAATTTCTCTAGCTTTGTATTTCGGCCGATTTTGTTTTAAGAGTTGTGCGTTTTTTTTAAAAAAAAATTATATGGATGAGATAATGTTGTAGTGGGTGTGATCAAGTGTCCTACATTAAGGGGGAATGGTTGTGTGTTAAAAGGAAATAAAAATCGTTCTTAAGCCCAAAAATCTGTTGGATAGTAAAATTAGGGATTTTTTTCCTTTTATTTTCTTATTTTCTCTCTCCTTAGGCAACAGTCACTTTTTGGAAGCTTAAAAATCTGAAACTTTTTACCGTTTGATCATTACCCTCTGCCAATTGAACTCTCCAGCCCTCTTACCTCTCTCCAGTTCTCTCGATTTTCTTGTTTTCTCTTGTGTTTCTAAGATTTGCAGGATGACAAACTCGCCGCCGCCTTCATCTGTTCCAAAATTGCCGGTAGAGTTCCGCCGCCCCGGCGAACAGGTCCCTGCGCCCTATGTGAAAATTGGAGGCCTGGATATACGCGCCGAAATCGGTGGTGGTTCATCTTCCAACCCACCACCGATAACAACATCACCGCCTCGCTCACCGCTGCTTGAATTTCAACATGTTGTCCCAACTCCATCACCGGTTGACGCCGTTCCTATTTCACAGGTGTTCTCAGGTCAGCCCAGGAATGAAATTGATGTTGATAATCCCCCAGATTTAGCTTTTATTGCTGAGACATTTGGAAGAGTTGGTAACCCTACTCTGAAATGGTCCCGACGCCTGCGCAATATTCCTCCCGGATTTGTGCCGCCTGCCGTTCCCAAGAGCAAAGCTGGACCCCGCCGCAATGTGCCAATTGAGCACATGAATCTCGTAGAGGACGTCACGGTAATTTATGATCCTGACGATGATGATTTTATCCCTACTCCGGCAGAAGGAGCTGTGCCTCCGTTCCTTTCGGCTCCTAGTCCATTGACGAAGAAGACGCCTCGCCGAAAACAACTTGTGAGGAAGGCCGACAGGAGATCTGGCCCGGGAAAAGTCAAAGTATCTCCGGGATCTACTGCGATAGAGTATTCATCCCCTCCCTACATTTTTTTTGGATTTTATCACCGGGGAGGTCACCAGCTCTTCAAAACCTCCTACCGATGTTCCTCCTCCGTCTCCAGTTCATAGAGATCAACCTGAGCTTGGTTCTAATTTATTTGAGTATTCCCCTGATTCCTCATTTGATGTGCCTCTTCGAGATATTTTTAATGCTTGCAAGAAGGACAAGAAGAAAAAGAAAGTTGCTGAGGAGGTCAATGTTACTCCCCATGTTGGTTCCTCTATACCAACATCACATCATTTACCGTCTGTTTCATCCTCCAGCGCTGCCTCTGTTCTGATTGTTTCTCGTGCTCCCACGCCGACTTCTTCAGACGCATGTGCTCACTCCCAGTCCTCCTCGGGTACTCCTTCTAAGATCCCTGAGCTTGAGGATATGGTGCCTTTTTCGGAAGAGTTTTTGACTGCTGAAGCTGTTGAGATATTTGCCACTTACCAGACCCGCCAAATGATCACCGAGTGCCGAGTCCCGGTTGAGCTATTCGAGAAACACAATCTGATTGCCTATCTTCAACACAAAGGTATGTATTCTACCATTTCAATGGCAATGCCTTTTGTACGAGAGATAGTTGTCGACTTTTATGCTAATCTTTCGCCCTCTATTATTGATTTGGAGTCCGTAAATTATGGCAAAGTATATGTACGTGGCAAGGTGTTTTCTTTCACTCTTGCTTTGATTGATGAGTTGTTTGGCACTGAGACATACCGGGGTGACTCGACGGTTGATGATATGAATGAGGTAGTTTCGTTTTTGTTTGGTGGTCTGGTATATACATGGGTTGAGCAGCTCCCTAGTACTCGCCTGTCTTCTCTTTATTCTATTCTGCATAAGCTTGCTATTTGTAATTGGGTTCCCTCCAAGACCACAACGTGTGTTACGCGGCCTCAGGCCCAGTTCTTGTATAGGCTTGGGAGAGGAATTAAATTTAGTTATGGCTAGCATGTTTTTGATATTATTGCTAAGTTTGCCACCACGAAGTCCACGGCCTCGTTGTGTTTTCCTTCTTTGATTTTCAGCTTGCTAGAGAACCAAGGGTTGACGCTTCGTCCCGATGATGTGCTCATGGGTGAACCTGATTGGCTTGTTTTGAGAGGTCAGCATGTTACCGGTGCCAGAGTCATTGATTTTCCTTGGCAGGCGCCGTTTCAAGCCAATGTTGGTAGTGGTGTTGGGACGGCCGATCCCAACATGGTCCACATTTCTGCATAGGTCCTTTGTGCACATGTGGCTTACATTGATTTGCAGATGACTCAGCTGAAAGATCTTCGTAGCTCTCTCTTGAAGGCCCTTTCGCTTTCTGGTCAAAAAGGGGGAGAAGATATTGACGTGGATAACAAAGCTGGTGAAGATGCTGCTGGAGATGATGTTGGTGGAGAAGATGCTGTTGCTGCCGAAGCCTTGGCTAGTCTTGCTCAGGAAAAGTGAAGGAAGCGAATTCGCTCTCGCAATAAGGCTTTGAGGAAACCGAAGAGAATGCAGAAGAAGAGGAGGAAGGATAGGGGTGAAGGAACTTCGACATCCCCTCGTTTTGAACAATGTTGGTTTGAATTTTTAACAACATTGGGTGTTCTGTTTAGGGGGAGTTTTCTAACTTAGGGGGAGTTAGTATTCTTGCGTCGTAGTGTTTAGTCCAGAAAGGTAAAAGGGGGAGATTGTTGAGGAATTTATTCTTGGCAATAATTCTTATTTTGTTGTTTGGCGTTCTTAGGCACAAAATTAATTAGGAACTCTAGATTGTGTCTCCTAATTTATTTATAGGACTTTATTTTCCTAGATTGTGTCTAGATTTTAGTATGCTTATTTACCAAGTTTAGAATTTTAGAATTGTCTATTTAAGACAAGGGATTACTAAACTTGGTTGGACGTTCTTTACGCACGGGATTTTCTGAAGTAGAGCACGACGCAACGCAAGACGCACGAGCAAGAGAAGAACACGAACACTACTTGGAGCCATTGTTCGATATTAACAAGCTATTTGAAGTTGCGTGACCAACGGAGAAGACCTTGTTCAACCTAGGTGACAAGTATTTAGTATCATGTGTTTTGATACTTTAGTTTTCATATATTACTTAATATTTTTATATTGATCGAAAAATAAGAAAGTAATATAGTTTTTGAGTTTGTACACCCAAGTCACAAGTACTTTTACTTGTGAACTAAATTTGTTATATCGTGTTCTTAAGTTTTATTTCCGCTTCATAATTTTTATTTTACTTTGGTCGATGTTGGTAGTCAGTGTTGTTTAACATTGATAACAACATCGTAAATTTGAGACTTATTTTTTAAGACCATATGCCTTCAAATTTTACAGTCTCCAACTCCAATGCCAATACAAGGTGGGTATAACAGACCGATAAACCCAAGAGGTCCAAGAAATCTAAATTAACATGAGAGAGAATAGACAACAAAAGATATCCCTAGCCAAAAGGGTTTAAATTAATGTGGTGTCACCTGATATCCCTAGCCAAAAGGGTTTAAATTAATGTGGTGTCACCTCGTGACACTCCCAGGTCAAATGATGAGTTGTAGAGGCCACTAGTTTCTTTGATTTCAAAATCTTCAACATTCATTAAAAATACTTTTAGTTCTATGACTCTGTTAGAGACTTGTAGCATTTTTGATGTTTATGGTTATGGATAAAACCTTTTTACACTCTTTATTTGATTAATTTGGTGATATTGAGGAGCAAGCCTCTAAGATGCAAGACTGTCGATAAAATCAAGCCAGTTATAGGTTATGAAAATTGCCATCCTCATCAAAACAATCTTTTTTCTCAAACATATTATTTTGGGTGGAGAAATCACCCCAAATTTAGTTGGTCAAGCTTAATCCGCTTTTCAAGGATTGTCGACTAAACCTCAAATTCCTTACAATTCTAAGTCTTAACACCTAACGAATACTCCTTACCAACCATCTTCTTAGCTAATTTAGCCATGTTTTAGTTTTTTTTTTATTTCCTTCTAACAGAACTTGACTTTTTTGATCTAGTGCTTGTTTTTATCATTTTGCTTCAAGATTCAATATTTGATTTCCTTTATACATTTGGATTGAAGATCTTATATTAAATTTCAGTTATCTTCCTTATTTCCTTGTCTTTAAATTCCTTAAAGCTTTAAATTTGTGCTCCTTTGGTGCTTTAGATGTTAGATCTATTTTTAGTTTTGAGTTTCCTTGTTTTAGTTCACGTATTTATTGCTTGATTTCATGTTTAAGGTTATTAATTGAATATTTGTTTTTCTTGCATGCTATGACTTTCAGTTATTACAATTTCCCATGTGTATAGACTAGATCTAGTTGGTCTAGGATCTATATAAGTATAGAACCGTCGATTGGCAAATTATTGGTTTTTTTTAATTGTGTGTATCTCAATTTGTATAATTTTGAATTGAAAAACTAAATATGTGGATACTCTTAATTATTTTTAGACGATGATTTATACCCAATAGAGATATCAATGTTGGATTGAAATCAAAATGAGTTTGGTATTGATGATCAGAACATTGAGATATACGAACCCAATTATACACATTAAATGCTTAATAAATTCTCCAATTATTGTGGAGACAATTTTAATCCCTTAGAAACTTGCTTTATAATTTTCTATTTCATTTTTTTATCTTAGATGTTATAAACCAAACCCCAAACATAGTGTCCATTTGATTAGAATATATTTTCTTTTCCTTATTTTTCATTTCGTGTTACAAACATAAAAAATGATTTACGAAAAGCCATCCTCTAGGGACACAACTTGGGAAGAACTCGTTGTGCTACAATTGATCCCATCCCATTGCGGTAGAGAATCCACATTTTCCGGTTTTAGTGAATGAATTCCTTGATCAAGTTTTGGCATCATTTCCAGAAAATTATATATGCTTAAAGAAGTTTTTGTTCATTTTTTCCATGTTTTTAATGTAATTTAGTTTAATATCTCTTTTTATTCAACATGTCTGATTTATTTGTTAAGTGTTATGTATGCAAGAACGACGCTTGGTGGAGAGTTAGTTCCCTATGTGAACAACCCCAACCTCATCAGGTAGAATCCTTGTGTTGGAAATGATCGTGAGCACTTGAGTGTCTCCCCACCTCATTTTCTTAAGATAGACCACGACAAGCCACTAATGGCTATTCATTATAATAATAACTGTCCATAGAAACCTCTTGACCATGATGAACAAGAACCTCATTCTCCTCGAGCCCCATATATGAATCAAGATCTCAAGGGTCTCGAGCCCATTACAATCCTCAAGCTCCTAACGATGCCCGAGCTCCTTATACTCCTTCTCAAAATCATTTTTTTCAAACTACTCCAATAACAAATCTCCTTATAAGTACTTTAGTCACCTAATGTCAACATTATTCTTCAATAAGATTATTATGAACAACCACCATACAAACTACCTCAAAACAACCAACCAACTTACAATCCATCCCAAAAACATTCTGACAGTCAAGTCTTGTATGATTCGCTGCCACCTAAAAATTATCAATAAAATCCCCCACTTCAAGTTAATGACGATCAATTTGGGCCTCATGATCCCCAAGATGGCATGTATGCTTCTTACGATCCATATGGGTTCCGATCGACATACTGCAAGGAGGCCTCTCATCCATTTTTAAGCTCATCATCATCATGCATTTGTTTGGGACCCGCTGCTCACAGTTATGAGCTTAGAACAGTGGATTAAAATGGATGACCATTATTCTATAGACTTTTACTTCAGGATCCTCTCACTTTTCTCTGGGAATTCTAATTTATTATAGCCAACTCTTAAATATTTTTAAATATTTAATGATAACAAAAAGAGATATCAACATCGGATTGAAATCATATTAAGATTGGTATTGACAATCCCAACATTGGGATAGACGAACCCGATTATGCACATTAAATGCTTGATCAATTCTCTAAATTATTGTGGAGATGACTCTCATCCCCTAGACCCTTTCTTTATAATATTCAATTTCAATTTTCGTCTTAGATGCTAAAAACCAAGTCCCAAACATTGTGTCCATTTGATTAGAATAGATTTTCTTTTCTTCATTTTTCATTTCGTGTTACAAACACAAAAAACACTTTATGAATAACCATCCTCAAGAGACAGAACTCGGGAAGAACTCGTTGTGCTACAACCGATCTTGTCTTATTGCAGTAAATATTTCACACTTCTCTATTTAAAAGATTAGTGCACGAATTCCTCGATCGAATCTTAGCATCATTTCCAGAACATGATTTAGGCTTAAAGACGTTTTTGTTCATTTTTTTTGGTGTTTTAAGAGTAATTTTGTTTAATATATCTTTCCATTCAATACAGTTGATTTGTTTGTTGAGTGTTGTATATACAAGAATGACGAGTTCTTGGTGGAGAGTTAGTTCAACACTTGGATAACCTCAACCTCATTAGACATAATCCTCATGGTGGAAATGATCGTGAGCACTTAGCATCTCCCCACCTCATTTTCTTTAGATGGACCATGAGAAGCCATTGATGGATATTCGTTACAACAATAACTATCCATAAATGCTCTGAACCACAATGAATAGGAACCTCATTCTCCTCGAGCCCCATATGTGAATCAAGATCCTCAACGGTCTCAAGCTCATTATAAAGTTCCTAACGATGCCCTAGCTCCTTATACGCCTTCTAAAAACCATTTTCTTACAAACTACTCCAATAACAAAGCTCCTAATGCTAACCAATGAGTACTCTAGTCATCTCATGTTGACATTACTCTTCCACAAGATTTTTATGAACAACTACCATATAAACCACTTCAAAATAACCAACCACCTTACAATCCATCTCAGAAAAATTCTAACAATCAAGTATTGTATTATGATTTACACCTAAAAATTATCAAGAAAATCCACCCCCTCAAGTTAACAACGATTAAGTTGTGCCACATAATCCCCAATATGTAATGTATGCTTCTTACGATCCATATGGGTCCCGATCCACATATATGAGGGAGGTCTTTCGTCTATTTTTAAGCTCATCATCAACATCATTATGCATTCATTTGGGACCTGCAACTCACAGCTATGATCTTAGAATAGTAAATTAAAATTATTAACTATCATTCCATAGACTTTCACTTCAGGGTCCTCTCACTTTTCTCTGGGAATTATAATTTATTATTGCAGGGTTTCTTAGTTAAGGTCTTCATGTAGAACAAACAAAGATGCAGTGTTTCCCTTAATCTATGAAGGATAAAGCTCAAATTTGGGTAATATATTTGCCTTTAAATTCTCTCACAAACTGGAAAATGATGACCAAAAGATTCTTGTGTAAGTTCTATTCGCAAGAGAAAATGGGTGAGTTACGGATAAAGATAGCTGCATTTAGTTAAGTCGAGGATGAGCCCTTTCATTAACTTGGAGGGCGATTTTTAGATCTTCTTTCTAAGTGTCCCCATCATGCTACCATGAGACATTCTAGAGTAACTCTTCTACAATGGTCTCCAACTGCAATGCCAATACATGGTGGATATAGGGGATCGATAAACCCAAGCGATCCATAAAATCTAAATTACCATGAGCAAGAATAGACAACGAAAGACCTCTGGAGCAAGAAGGTCTAGAATTAATATGGTGTCACCTTTTGACACTCCCAGGTCAAATGATGAGTTGTGGAGGCAACTAGCTTCTTTGCAATCTTAGTTTTCAACATTCACTAAAAGTACTTTTAGTTTTATGATTTTATCTGAGACTTGTAGTAGTTGTTATGTTTATGTCTATTGAGAAAACCTTTTTCCAATCTTTATTTGATCAATTCAGTGATTTTGAGAAGCAAGCCTTTGCGGTGCAAGACTGTCAATAAAATCAAGCTGGTCATATGGTTTGAAAATTGTCATCCTCATCAAAACAATCTTTTTTTTTTTCAAACATACAATCCTCGGTGGAGGAATCACCCCAAATTTAGTTGGTCCAACACCAAGAATTCTCAAGCATAACCCACTTTTCAAGGATCGTCGACTAAACCTCAGTTCCTTATAATTTTAGGCCGTAATACCTGACGAATACTCCTTCCCAACACCTCCTTAGATTAGTTAATTATGTTTTAGTTTTATTTTTCTTCAAGTTTTATGAGATTTTGTTTTCAAAAAACTTTACTTTTCGGTCTCTCGCTCATTTTTGTCATTTTGCTTCAACATTCAAACTTTGAGTACCTTTATACATTTAGATTGATGATCTTCATTTAAATTTTAGTAAGCTTCCTTATTTCCTTGTCTTAAAATCCCTCAAAGCTTTTAATTTGTGCTCTTTAATGTTAGAACTATTTTTAATTTCTAGATTGCTCATTTCAATTTATGTACTTATTTCTTAATTTCATGTTTAGGGTTCTTAATTGCATGTTTGTTTATCTTGCTTGCTATGACTTTGATTTCCTTCAATTCCTAATGTCTATAGACTAAATCTAATTGTTATAGGATCTATATAAACTTGGAACGATCGATTGGCAAATTATTAGTTTTTTAATTGTGTGTATCTCAATTTGTACAATTTAATTAATTATTAAGCTAACTCTTAATTATTTTTAGATGTTGATTGATACCCAAAAGAGATATCAACGTTGGATTTAAATCAAACTAAGGTTGGTATTGACGATCCTGGAATTGGGATACACAAACCCAATTATGCACATTAAATGCTTTATAAACTCTCTAAATTATTGTGGAGACGACTCTAATCCCCTTGACCCTTGATTTGTAATTTTTAATCTCAATTTTCATCTTAGATGCTAAAATCAAAACCCCAAACATTGTGTCAGTGTGTTTACATTAGATCTTCTTTTCTTTTATTTTCTTTTATTTTCATGTTACAAACATAGAAACCACTTTGTGATTAAACTTACTAGAGAGACACGACTTGAGAAGAATATTTTGCACTGCAATCAATCTCACCCCATAGTGTGAGAGATTACACATTTCACTATTTTAAAAGAGTAGTTCATGAATTTCTCCATCAATTTTGGTGCCGTTGTCAGGAATAATTTAGACTTAATGAAGTTTTTGTTCATATTTTTGTATTTTTAGTGTAATTTAGTTTAATATCTTTTTCTAATTGATATACTGGATTTCTTTGTTGAGTGTTCTGTATGTAAGAATGATGAGTTCTCACTAGAGAGTTAATTCCATATGTGGACAATCCCAACATAATTAGATGGAATTCTCGTGTAGGAAATTATCATGAGCACTTAAGAATCTCCCCACATTTTCTCGAGAAGGACCACGATAAGCCACCAATGGATTTTTATTACAACTATAACCCTTCCTTACAAGCTTGCAACCACGAATATAAGGAACCACGTTTTCCTCACACACTATATATGAATCAAGATCCCAAAGGGTCTCGGGATCCATCTAATCCTCAAGCTTTTAATGATGCCTGAGCTCCTTATTCTATTTCTCTAAACCATTCTCCTCGAAACATCTCAAATAACAAAGCCCCTTTGCTAACCAACACGTACCTTCGCCAACTCATGCCAACACTACTCATCCACAAGATCATTATGAACAACCACAATATAACCCCAACCTTATAATCCACCTTAAAATAACCCGAATAATCAAGTTTCATATGATGCTCTGCCAACTAATAATTATCCAACAAAATTCACCATCTGGAGTTCATGACGATCCTTATGTGCCTCATGCTCCACAATATGACCCTTATGCTCCTTATGATCCATATGGGGTCCAATCCACATGCATGAAGGAGGCCTCTCATCATTCTTAAGCCCATCGTCATCTGGCTTTTATATGGTACCCATTGCCCAAAGTTATGAGCTTAGGCCAGTCTTTTAAAATGAATAACCATCATTCCATGGACTTTCACTTGAGGATCCTCTCACTTTTCTCTAGGAACTCCAAAATATTATCCCAATGTTTCCTAGTCATGATCTTCATGTGGACCAAATCCTTATGATATGTTTCCCCTACTCGATGAAGGATAAAGCTCGAATTTGGATAATGTCTTTACCTTCTGATTCTCTCATAAATAGGAAATTATGACTTCTATCTTCTTGCGTAAGTTCAACTCGCAAGAGAAAAAAGGTTGAGCTACACATAAAGATAGATTCATTTAGTAATGCAAAGGATGTGCCCTTTCATGAGGTTTTGGGGTAATTCTTGAATATCCTTGCTAAGTGTCCCCATCATCGCTACCATTTAGATAGTATCCATCTATTCTTCTACAATGGTCTCCAACTACAATGCCCATATATGGTGGATAATGCGGCTAGCAGAAATATAGCGGAACAATCAACCCAAGAGGTCTATAATATGTTATTGAGTCAAGTGGCTTCTTTGCAATCACAATTTGCAATGTTCACTAAAAATACTTCTAGTTCTATGACTTTGTCTGATACTTGTAGAAATTGTGATGTTTATGGCCATGGGGAAAATCTTTTCCAATCCTCATTTAATAAATCTTGTGGTTTTGAGGAGAAAGCCTTTGTGGTTCAAGGGTATCAATCAAATAAAGTGGTCAAGGGTACCAAGATTGCCCTCCCCGTAAAAAAAAAATCTTTTTTCTCAAACATACATTCCTAGGTGGAGAACTCACCCCAAGTTTTGTTGGTCCATCACCAACAATGCTCAAGCTCAACCCACTTTTTAACAATTGTTACAAAACCTCATGTTCCTTACAATACTAAGCCACAATATCAAATAAATCCTCCTTTCCAACCACATACCCGATTCAAGCTTAACGCACCTATTTTTATAAATAATTTGTCAAAACGTTCAAAGCTTGGCCGCAAGAGTACGGGTTCACTTATAGGTGTGGTAAGATAACTCGTGTCGATCTCTCGAGGACTGATATTCAGAATTTTAAATGTTTGTTTAAGCACAAATTTTACACGAGAACTTGTATAAAGTGGTTTTTGAAAATTATCAACTACGAATTTAAGAAGCAAGAACTAATTATTTTAAACTAATTAAATTATCCTAATTAATTAACCTAAGCTTGAAACTAAATTATCTAAGAATTATTAATCTAGGATTTTTGAAAAGTAATTTAATTAAATTCTAAATCAACTCACTAGCATGGATCAAATTACTACGAATAAAATTAAGCATATGAACAAGGTCAATTCCAAATTCTCAAGGAATCTCATATCATGAACTAAACTAACAATTAATTATCCAAGAATAAGCAATAAATAAACTAAGCGTGAACAATCTCATCATCAAGCATCAACGAAAGTAAAACGCAACAACTAAATTAATATTAAAAATGAAATCTGAGGTTCAAAGCTTCAGCGATTCAATGTTCAAACTATTCTAAATATCAAAACAATTCAAAAACTCAAAACAAAAAAATTAAATCCTAAGAATGTAAATTATCTAAGATTAAAGCTAAAAACAACTAGAGTTTAGAAGACTTATTAATAACTAAAGGTTGTTGAAAGTTCTCTGCGAACCCGGGTTAAGCTCAACTGGTCTTCAACGAAAAATCGGATCTTGAACGAAAAACGTCATCTTGTCGCTCGGGATCTTGAATCTTCGTCGTAGATCTTGAAAGTTCATCCTAGGGTGTTGAAAATAGGTTTCTCAACCCTAGGATTATCTTTTGGAAGGTTCCTAAGTTGTAAGTGTCCGCCCAAAGTCGGATTATGGGGTTCCTTTTATGGATTTCGCGTTTCTTGGGCCGCAAGTCTTTTAAGTCGGTTCTGGACTCAGTAACGGTAACGTTAGCGGTAAGCAGCTACCGCTAAGTAGCTATCGCTAACTTCATCATATTCTTCGTGTCTGTCCAGCCTTAGTGGTAATAGGTAATGGTAAGAGTGTAACCACTAAGTTACCGCCAATCTCTCTATAGTTTACTAACAGTTTGAATAGCGGTGCTGTTAACGGTATGGTGGCCGCTAAGTGTTACCTCCTAATGGTAGGACCTAGCGGTAAGGACTAACCGCTAGCCTAACCGTTAACTCCCAATTTCTGCTACTTTTTCACCGGTTCGCTCATTTTCTACTCCTCGTTCCAAATCTTCAACTCGAGCTTCCTCGGCTAATTAGCTGTAAGGCGAAAAACTACAAATAATCACCTATTTGCAAAAATCTAGATCATTTTACGGTAAAATAAGTTGGAGATACAAAAATACGAATTTAGACTTAATCTATCCAACTTATACCAAAAACAATAAGAAAAATAAACTAAAATACTACTAAAAATCAAAACAAATTAGGGCTAATCAATACCTAGTTTAGTTATCCATGTTTTAGTTTCCTTTTTCATCAAGTTTTGAGAGGTTTCCTTCTTCCAAAACTATATTATAGATATGGAGCTCATTTTTCATTGTTTTTCTTCAATATTCAACTTATGAGTTCCTTTATACATTTGGATTGAATATCTTCATTTGATTTTTAATAATATTACTTATTTCCTTGTATTAAATTTCCTTATATAATTATTAATTGCCTTTTATTCATTTTCTAGATCTAGGTATTGTTTCTCATTATTTCCTTTAAACTTTTATAAAATTTGGTCATTTTATACCTTTAGATGTTAGACCTACTCTTAACTTTGAGTTCGATCTTTTAGTTTCATGTTTTATTCATGTTTAGGATTTTTAATTGCATGTTTGTTGTTCGTGTTTGCTATGTCTTTGATTTATTGTAAATTTTCAAGTATATATGATAAATCTAGTTGGTTTAGGACGTAAATAAGTTTGGAACCATCAATTTGAAAATTATTAGGTGTTTAATCGTATGTATCTAAATTTATATGGTTTCAAATTGAAAAATTAATAGTTTGGCCAACTCTTAAATATTTTTAGAAGTTAATTGATTCCCGAAGGATATATTTACATCTGGTTGAAATCAGATTGAGTGAGGTTGATGGCTACGACTTATGCACATTAAATACTTGATAAATTATCTAATTGATCGTGTGGACGAGTATAGTTTCCTAGACCCTTGCTTTATTATTTTTTATTTGAATTTTAGTCTTACATACTAAAAACCAAACCATAGACATTGTGCCAGGTTGTTTTGAAATAATTTTCTTTTCTTTAATTCTCATTTCATGTTAAAAACTAGAAAATGCTTTCCGATTAGCCTTCCATGAGAGATACAACTGCAGAACAACTCGATGCACTACAATTGATCTCATCCTATTGCATGAGAGATTTCACACTTGTTTATTTTAAATGAGCACTGCACGAATTTCTCAATCAAATCTTGGCGCCATTGTTAGGGAATGGGAAAAAGATTATTTGCCACCTGTACTTGTAGCGTTTTTATGGTTTGCAACCTAATGTTTTTTTTGTTGTTATTAACAACCCAAAGTATGCAGGTTTCAACCTTCGGGCTATTGTTCATTCAAAAAATGGTTGAATCGAAGTACGTAAACATCATGCCTCATCACCAATTATTATGTTGGGCAATGTTTTCATGTTTTTAAAATGAAGCATGAGGTTTACGTGCTTCGATTTAACTATTTTTTGAATGAAAAATAGCCTAAAGGTTGCAAAGAGCAAAACCCGCATACTTTGGGTTGTTAATAACAACAAAAAAGATATTAGGTTGCAAACCATAAAAACGCTACAAGTACAGGTGGCAAAGAGTTTTTTTCCCTTAGGGAATTATCTAGACTTAAAGAAGTTTTTGTTCATTTTGTTCATTTTTTAGTATGATTTAGTTTAATATCACTTTCCATACGATACGTTTTATTTATTTGTTAAGTGTTCAGTATGCAATAATGTTGAGCTCTCCGTGGAGAGTTAGTTCCCAATGTGGACAATCCCAACCTCATTAGATAGAATTCTCATGTTGGAAATGATCATGAGCACTTAAGCATCTCCCCTCCTCATTTTCTTGGGATGGACCATGATGGGTCACCAATGACTATTCATTATAACAATAACCCTCCCTTATAAGCTCAGAACCATGAGGAAAGAACCTGATTCTCCTCATGTCCTGTATATGAATCAAGATCCTTGAAGGTCTTGGGCTCCATACAATCCTAAAGCTCCATATGCCCGAGCTTCAAAATCATTTCCCTTTAAACAACTCAAATGATCACGCTCCTTATGCTAGCCAACGCATACTTCACCACCTTATATAAACACTACTCTATCACTAGAACATTATGATCAACCATCATGTAAATCACCTAAGAACAACCCACCACCTTACTATATATCTCAAAAAAAACCTAAACCTCCTTATCCAACACCACAGAACATTTATCAATAAAATCCACCACCTCAAGTTCATGATGATCTCTATGAGCTTCATGCTCCTCAAGATGACCCTTATGCTCCTTATGTTCCATATGAGGCTAATCCACATGCATGAGGGAGGCCTCTCATCCATTCTTATGTTCATCATTGTCATGCATTCATTTGGGACCCGCGACTTAAAGTGATGAGCTTAGAATGGTGGATTATAATAAATTACCATCATTTCATTTCCTTTTACTTAAGGATCCTCTCCCTTTTCTCTGGGAATTCTAATTTATTATCACAAGGTCTCCATGCTTCTAGTTAAAGGCCCGACGTCGTGATCCCTAACTTTTCTCTCCTCTTTTTATATAATCACCTACTTTAATAAAAAATAATCCAAATGCCTCGACAGCTCATTATTTGACTTAGGAGTCTTTCAGGGTGTCAATTTATTATCACTAACCCTTCTTGCTCGAGACCTCTTTTGTTTGTTATCCTTGCTCAAGAAAATAAGAATATTGCGGACCAATAAACCCATGAGGTCCACAACATTTTTATTTTCTTGAGCTAGAATAACAAATAAAAGGGGTCTCAAGCAAGAAGGGTTAGTGATAATGAGGTGACACCCTGCAAGATTCCTAAGTCAAATAATGAGCTGTCGAGGCATTTTGGTTTTTTTTTTATTAAAGTTGGGTATTATATGAAAAGAGGATGAAAAAGCCAGGGATCACGATGCCGGGACTCCCGAAGTAAACCCACCCTTGTGGAAAAAACCTTCGTATAGTAAAGAGTACCCTCCCCATGCAAATAGTTAAGGACCTAGTAAAAGCGATAAAAAATCACAAATAGCCACAAAACAATTAAAACGAAAATAAAAAAGGCACAATAGGCAAGTCGTGATCCTAAAAATATCACACTCAGATCCCTATGCCGAGTTGAGAAAATTCTTATTCGAAGGGCGCCAACCAGCTAGCGAGATGATCGATACATCGGTCTGCCCAAAATATCATCATTTAGGAAGTCAATCAAGAACATCTGGGGCGTACTGAATCAGTCATATCGGTGGGACTAAGATTTAGAAAGAGCATCGGCAACACGATTGCCCTCCTGAAATACATGTGAGACCATGAAATCCATCGAGGAAGTAAGGAAAAGAACCCGATGCCAGCGTGCCAGAAAATGCCAAGGAACATCGAGGCAACATTTGGCAAACAAGTCCACCACGTATGAAGAGTCGAATTCCAGCCAGAACCTACTGCAGCCTCCTCAATAGCTAAATGCACGGCCTCTAACTCAGCCTCAAAAGTAAAACCCCAACCGTAAGACCTAGAGAAACCACACTTCACAAAACCTCGACACGTACGGAAGACTCCAAATGAAACACAATCCCCGAGATAGCCAAGTATGCTGCCATCAATGTTCACTTTAATCCAGCCAGGAGACGGAGGTAGCCAAATCACAAGGTAGAGGGTGGGCAAAGGCGCAGGCCTACCACGCACACCCAGTTTGCGCAAACATAGCAAGTCAAAGAAGGAATAGGACATCGTACCATGGTCTAAATCCACGGACTCCCGGATGAGCGAACAAATGAGAATGAGAGCATTCATAGTGGAAGGAGAAGTGCCATTGCGGATCAAGTTGCACTGAAGGTTCTAGGTAGTCTAGACCATCGAGGTAAAAGCAGCCTTCCAAAGATGTACCTGCGCACTGAAATCACAATTAAAAACAAAAACACACATATTAGTAAAACCGTATGGAAGGGGAAGATGGATGTCGAAAGTATCTTCAATCCAGCCTCAAATGTGTCACGCAAAGGGACACTCCATGAGGATATGATCAACAAATTCAGCACTGGCTAGACAGAAGTAACAAAATGACAAGCCGATGAACCCTCGCCTACGAATCACATCAAAAACACAGAGGCGATTGAAATTTGCTTTCCAAACAGTGATGGAACGTGGAGCCAGGATGTGCAATGACTAGATCCAGATACCCCATTGAACCTTGAGAAATTTAGGGCAAGGATGATTATAGGCAAGCTTAGCAGAAATGTGACCCTTCGAACCACGGTAAACTGAAGAATGTCGATGACGATGTCAGTGAACGTGGTGAAAAAAGTCTCCGTGAAGTGCCAAACCTCAGAAAAGAAACAATTTTCAATAGTTTGAGAGAACCTCTTCTTGAGAGCCATGGGGATGCCGATACGGGCAGCAATAGAGTACCCAAGCCAATTGTCTCACCAAAGACTAAAGCTAGACTCACTGCGAGGAATCCAAGGAGAATCCTCCAGAATATTAGAGACATGACCCCGTATCCCCCCCTCCACCCCCCCCCCACCCCCACCCACCAAATAGAGGAAGAAATATGAGCACGCGGACAACCATCTACCTTAAGGAAATGTTTACGGAGAAGACTAAAGGCCAAGGTGTCCTTATTAAGCAGATTAGTACCAAACTTGAGAATAAATGAAGAATTGGATGTGATGACGAAACGAATACCCAGGCCACCTTCCTCACGCGGGGCACAACAATGGGCCCAATTAACTGTGCATCTCTTACACTTAGAGATATCACCGGACCAAACAAATTTCCTTGTGGCAGTCTCGAGCTTACGAAGGAGCAACATCGGCCATTTGAGGATGATCATGGAGTGGCCATGGAACTAGTAATGACCAATTCACCAAGTATATATGACCTACCAGAGATAAGGAAGACCCCTTCCATCGGCCAAACTTAACAACAATCTTATCGAACACCGGACGAAGATGCGACATGCGCAGATCACCTCGAAACATAGAAACACCAAGATATTTAGCGGGCAGAGAGCCAATGAAAAAACCAGAGATCTGGCAGACACGTCTGGTAATAGTAGGGGTGACCGTGGACCCAAAGTAGATCTTAGATTCCTCAGGGATGAGAATCTATCCAGAGACCTCACCATAATGACGGAAGACGTACAGGATAGCCCTAGCATTCAGAGTCAAAGCATGGCACATAACCAGGATATCGTCGGCATAAAGTAAGCATTTCGAAAAGGGTAATGACTAACCAACACGGAAAGGTGAGATCGTACTGGAATTTGTAGTCAAGCATAAAGTGCGAGCAAGGACATTCTCCGCAATGCAAACAAGAGAGGGGAGAGCGGATCCCCCTGGTGAACCCCCCTAGTGCAGTTAAAATACCCAGTAGGACTCCCATTAAAAAGCACCGAGATGCATGTCGAATGCAAAATGGTTTCAACCCAACCAACGAAAATAGGAGAAAAACTAAGTTTGTGTAAGACTTCAATCAAGAAACCCCATTCAAGTGTATCAAAAGCCTTACAAATGTCAATCTTCATGATCATATTATTATCGAAAGTGCGAGAGGTAAAACAATTAAAGGCCTTCAAGGCCACATCAAAATAGTCGTGAATCTATTTTCCATGAATAAACCTAAACTGGGACTCCGAGATCACATCACCAATGACAACGCCGAGATAATTCGCCATGATCTTAATAATGATCTTAAAAGAGAAGTTACCAAGAGTAATCGTTCGAGAGTCCTACACCCAAATTGCCCTCTTAGTCTTCAAAATAAGGACCATGAAACTATAATTAAACCATGTAGAAGTGAGGAGGATTCAATGAAGTAGCGGACCACCATACAAACATTGAGGCCAATAATATCCCACCACTTACGAAAAAATGATCATTAAAACCATCGGGACTAAAGGCACTACTCGAAGAAAGCGCAAAAGCAGCCTCACGAATATCCACAAGACTCGGGATCACCGAAAGCAGATAATTTGACTGGGGATCAATAGTGGGATGAAAAAAACCATCAATCGAACCCAGGTCCGGCAGGGAATGATTAGCAGAGAAGAGGCCCAAGAAGAAAGAGATAATAGTACTTTTGATCACATCAGGGTTATAATACATCACCCCATCAATTAAAAGAGAATTGATGGAGGATTTCGTGACCCAAGACTTATTGTTGCGGTGGAAGAAAATTCAAATTACAATCACCATCTGTAAGCCAATTCACACGGCTCTTTTGCCTAAGAGGAGTAGCCTGAGTGCCTCGTAACAAAGAGTATTGAGCCTAAAGGGAAACTTCAGCCTCAATGTCATCCTCGGAATACCCCGCATCCAGACAACGAGATTGCAGGGCTAAAAGATCCCCTTGGATTGACTCAACTTGATGGTGGATGTTGTCGACCGTCCGATCATTCCACTCCCGGAGAATCCTACAAAGGGACTTCAACTTGACCATGAGATGGGATATAGAATTAGAAGCTGGAAAAGGATGATTCCAAGATGTAGTGATGAAGTCATGGAAGCCATCATGAGAAGTCCAAGAATTCTAAAAATAGAAAATCCAAGGTATCGAGGTGAGTTAGTATCTCTAGCACATTCAATAAGAATAGGATGATGACCTTAACCAGATCGAGGAAGAAGAGGACCTGAAATCCTATCACATAAGAGAGGCAAGTCAGCAGTTTAAATTGCATGATCAAGATGAGCAAACCAAAACTCATTATTACAGCAGTTGACTCTGGTGAAAAATCCCCCATGAGTGGAAACCTGCAAAAAACCACCAACATCCAAGAAACCCCAAAAATCGACATATGCGGAAACATTTGGGGGATTACCACCACGCCACTCGTGGCCTCACAAAACCGCATTAAAATCCTCAACAATAAAGAGGCAGGGGAGGTAAAGAGACAAAACATATCTCCATAGGGCACAACGATTTAAGGCTGCATTATGATCTTGCACGAACCCGAGGTTCAAGTCGAGGTCCCCGAAAGTGGCCTGAAGGAGAATAATCTGGTCGAAAGAGAAAATAGTTGTCGTGGAAGTCACAATAGAACTCATGAAAACCCAAATATCAGGAACCCCATCACTCCGAATATTATCCGCAACAAGAGAAAGGACGAGAGAATGCCAGAAAGAGGCGTGAATACTAGAAAAGGAGATTATGGGTTCTGCAATCATAAGAATGTCGGGGCGATGAACCCTGCAAAGCTTTTTAAGATTCAAACAAGACGTAGAGTTGTTGATACCCTAAATGTTTCAAAAAAGGAAAAACATTAAACAGGCGGGGTGGGGGGAGGTAGAGACACCTCTTATCCAATTCATCAAGCAAGGTCATTTCTTTTTCAAAAGCAACCAATCCAGCATTCATGTCATCATAATCGAACCATCGAACCCTCGCAGTCGTGGACATAATATATTGCTGTGACGAGAACACAGCCTTTTCAATGGTGTAAATATTGAGAAGGGTGGTTGTTGTTTACCTTGTCAGTGCAATGATTAAGTATCGTATTAGGAGCATAATTTGGATTAAACACCGTGAGGGTTTGATCCGTAGTAGTACATGTGTCAAACTGCGAGATAGGCAGGCAAGAATCATGTGGGTGAGAGGGGGAACTTGATGGGGCATCCGTAGCCTTGGAGGTAGAACGCACGACACTGTGGGCAAGTAAACTACCTGAAACAATGGACTGGATTGCTGGGTGGTCAGTTTCATCATCGATTCAGTTAGTCTTAAGATTGTTTTGGGTTGTGTTAATAATTGTGTCATCAGGTATCCCCTGACCCGAGGGGATCACGGGTGGGTGGCTCACCGCAGTTGTGTTATGTAGCACAGACTCATCCAACTTCATGAAATAACCATTATCCAATATGTCAAAATTATTCGATGTCAATAAATAAGTAGATGTGGTAGCGGAGGGTTTTGAGACGCTACATGCATGCATGGCGTGCAGTTTCAAACAAAACTCTTATCATTGTCTCCCCCATATCGATCATTGGAAACCGAGCACTGATGAGATCCTTTTGAGTAATCAACTCTTTACCAAGAGTCAGTTGGGGCCTTATGTTCAACCCGACTCTTCAAGGGGATACACATTCCAATGAAATAGCCAACAGTCCTACATATCGAGCAAAACATAGACAAATTTTCATATTAATGGAAACATAACCACAATGACCGACCTGCTCAATTATAACCATCTCTTGTAGCTCGACATTAAGATTCAATTCCAAAAGAAAACGCACAAAGTAACCAACTGAACAATTAACAGAACGATCATTAAGTTGTAATGGAGAACCAACAACACTAGAAATATTCAATATAAACGATCGATCCCAATACTCGCCGCGACTTGAATAGTATAACATAGTAAATTCTTTTATCCATACCGAATCACAATTTTGATTCCTGACCCAATCAATCCAAAATTCCTTATCAGCCGTTTATTTGTTTTTTCTATAAACTACCATCAGAAGTTTATTGATATGTATTCAAACTTGAGACTTAGTCGAGGATACCTTATACGGATTAGAATCTAGAGTCCACGGAGAGAGCCAAAAAGTGGCTGAGCATATCTTCCACGAGGGTCTCGCGAATGCTCATGCCCTATCCTCATAAACAGAAAACAAGATGTTGAGAAATCCTTTACTGAGCAGGACAAATTGCCAAGGAGCATTGGTTTTCCATATGTCGCGTAGTAAGGATTTAAGGTTATCAATTGAAAGTGGTTTCAAACCATTCACTTGTATTAAATGACCAATAAGAGATCCTCATAACTGACAACACGGTCTTGGTAAAGTTGTTCATAAATTATAATCGAGAAGTACTCGCCTTTTCTCATTGGAGAAGGATTAATTGGGGCGTGGCTATCCATTACTTAGGAGTAAGTGGGCTGCTGTAAGTTGGCCCCAAGGTTGTTGTCCAGTTACGGTGAGGAGACGGGCTGACAACGTATATCAAACTACAAAGAATCAAGAGAGTTGATGGCAAAAAGCAAGGCTGAAGCCAGCTGGAAACAGTGAGCAAGCTGCGGAAATGGTGTCGACGACGAAGACCAAGTTGCGCTGGAATCCCGGAATATGGGGAGAGCATGTGAGGTGGAGAGAGTCATCATCGCCATCGATGGGGGAGCAGTCGTATAGGTAGCGAAGGGCTGTGAAAAACAGCGGGCATCACAAGAGTGGGCCCACTATAACGGTGAGGCATCGCAACAGTAAAAAAGATGCACCCCATGAAGGCGAGGGAGGGCCATGAATAAAGAAGTCAAATTTGGAGACGAGGGCGACGCATCGCTAGACGACATAACTTGTGCGATGACCAGTGGATCGAAGATCCCAGGGGATGTGTTTAAAGAAGAATACCTCAGCTCTATTAGCTGAGTGCAAGGCCTTAAAACTTCTGGAGGAGAGCAGCAGAACCCGCTAGAGGGGAGCAGCCATCGCGTTGACCGGAATAGGATTTGTTGTGCGTTGGATAGGAGAGGCTTACACAACAAGTAAAGTCAAAGGTACCCTAGCCACTGGAATATTCCTAAAAAAGAACTTCAGAAGGGCAGTCGAATGAAGATCTGTGGTGCTCATCGTGCCAGAGGAGGGAAACGGCTTTGTCATCGCTGCACAAACGTCGGTAGAACCAAGCGGTGGTGATGTAGGTGAGGGGGTAGAGCCCTTGCTTGGTGGAAATCGATCATAAGTGGATGTGCAGAGCGTGAGGATCCGATCAATCCTTGACGGTGAGAAGATGATCTGATTTCTAAGCCAGTAAGCGGCAAAATAAAAGGGATGAAATCGAAGAGAGGCATTTGGCTTCTTTCAAACATTAATTTTCAACATTCACTAAAAATACTTCTAGTTCTTGGCCTCCGGTTCAAGGGTATCAATCAAATCAAGTCGGTCAAGGGTACCCAAAATCGCCCTCCTCTTCCAAGAAATCATTTTAATCAAACATGCAATCCTTGGGTGGTGAAATCACCCTAAATTTAGGTTTTTTAACACCAACAATGCTCAAGATCAACCCATTTTTTAAGGATCGTCGACTAAGCCTCAAGTTACTTACAATATACATCATAATACTCAAAGAATCCTCCTTAAAAACAACCTCCTTAGCTTATTCAACCGTGTTTTAGTTTTCATTTTCTTCTAGTTTTGGGCAGTTTCCTTTTCCCAAAACTTGGTGGTTAGATCTTGAGATCATTTTTTATTGTTTTGCTTCAATATTCAATCTTGAATTTCTATGTGCATTTGTATTGAATATATTCATTTAATTTATATTAAGCTTCATTATTTCCTTGTCTTTATTTTCCTTAATTGCTTGTAATTTTTTTTACTTTTTTTCCAAGTTTCTCGTTATTTCCTTAGAGCTACTTTGTGGTCCAATCAAGCTATAAACTTTCTCGTTACTCTTAATATTGATATTGATATTTTAATTCCATGTCATATTCCTCAATTTAATGTTTAGGGTTCATAATGGTATATTTTTTGTTCTTTCTTTCTATGGCTTTCATTTCTCATGATTCCTCATGTCTATGGGCTAAATCTAGGTTGTTTAGGACATAGATAAGTTTAGAACCATCGATCAGAATATTATTAGGTGTTTACTTGTGTGCATCTCAACTTGTATAGTATTGAATTGAGAAATTAATTATTTGGCCAACTCTTAGTTATTTTTAAACGTTGATACCCAGAGGAGATATCAACGTCAACTTGAAATCAAATTAAGTGGATTGACGAACCCGACTTATCCACATCAAATGCTCGATAAGTTAACTAATTGATCATGGATACAAGTCTGATGCCCTAGACCTTTGCTTTATTCACTATTGTTTCTAATTTCAGTTCTTGACATAAATGTTAATAACCAAACACCAAACATTGTGTCTATGCATTTAGAATATATTTCTTCTCTTTATTTTCCATTTCATTTTACAAACATGGAAGCCACTCTCTAATTAGCCTTCCTTGGGCGACACAACTTGAGAAGAACTCAACTTCTCTATATTGAAAGATTAGTGCATGAGTTTCTCTATCAAATTTGTTTCCATTGTCGAGGAATACTTTGGCTTAAAGAAACTATTGTTCATTTTTTCCATGTTTTTTTTATGTAATTTAGTTTAATATCACTTTCCATTCTATACTTTTATTTTATTTTTATTTCTGTTGAGTGGTGTGTATGTAAGAAAGACAATCTATCGAGGGAGAGTTAATTCCCTACGTGGACAACCCCAACCTCATTAGACGTAATTCTTTGGTCGAAAATGATTGTGATCACTTAAGTGTCTCATCTCCTCATTTTCTTCAAATGGATCACGACAAGGCACCGATGGTTATTCATTACAAAAATAATCCTCCATTACAAGTTTATAACCATAATGAGCAAGAACCTCATTTTCCTAACGCCATAAAGATCCTGAAGGGTCTCGGGCTTCGTACAATCTTCAAGCTCCTAACGATTCCCAAGCTACTTATACTCCTTCTAAATAATATTTTCCTTAAAATAACTCAAATAAACAAGCTCATTATTCTAACCAACACGTACTTTTGCCACCTCATGTCAACAACACTCTTCCACAAGATCATTATGAACAACCACCATATGATACAACACACCTCAAAACAACCTAACAATCAGGTTTCGTTTGATGCACTACCACCTAATAATTATCAAGCAAATCCAACACCTCAAGTTCATGACAATATTTATGCACCTCATAATTCCCAAGATTCCAAAGATCACCCTTATACACATGCATAAGGGAGGATAAAATTTCATTTAGTCAAGCTAAGAATTACCCCTTCCATGAGGCTAGGGGGCGGTTTTAGATCTCTTTACTAAGTGTCCCAATCATTGATACCATGGAGATGTACTCAATAAATTATTTTGTGATGGATTCAACCTCAAATGTCAATACATGGTGAATAATTTGATCAATGGGAAATTAGTGAACCTACCAACCCTAGAGATCTACGACATTTTTATTTCCTTAAGTGAGAATAGACAACAAAAGAGCTCCTGAGAAAGAAGGTCTAGTGTTAATATGGTGTCACCCCATGAGAATCCTAAGTCAAATGATGATTTATCGAGGCAAGTGGCTTCTTTGCACTCTCAATTTGAAACATTCACGAAAAATACTTCTAGTCATATGCCTCCATTAGAGACTTGTAACAATTGTGGTATTTATGGTTGTGGGGCAAATCTTTGCCAATCATCATTTTTTCAATTAGGTGACTTTAAGGAGTAAGCCTTTGCGGTTCAATGGTATCAATCAAATCAAGCTTGACAACTGTACCAAAACTTCCCTCCTCAATAAAATAATATTTTCTCTCATACATATAATTCTGGGTGGATAAATCACCCCAAACTTTTGTTGATACAACACCAACAATACACACGCTCAACCATCTTTTTAAGGATCGTTGGCTAAACCTCAAGTTTCTTACGATTCTAGGATGCAATACCCGACGAATACTCCTTATCATACACCTCTTTAGCTTATTTTCCATGTTTTAGTTTCATTTTTCTTCAAGTTTTGAGAAGTTTCCTTCCCCCAAAACTTGATTTTTAGATTTAGAGCTCATATTTTGTCATTTTGATATAAGATTCAAGCCTTGAATTCCATTATGAATTTAGATTGGAGATCTTCATTTTATTTTTGTTAAGCTTCATTATTTTTCTTTCTTCAATTTTCTTAATTGCTTTATACCAATTTTCTAGATTTAGCCTTTGTTTCTCGTTATTTCCTTTAAAGATTTGAAATTTTTGGTCCTTTCATGCTTTCGATGTTAGATCTACTCTTAATTTTGATTTTTTCCCCTTTTAATTTCTTGTTTTATTGCTTAGTTTCATATTCAGGGTTCTTAATTGCATGTTTGTTGTACCTGTTTGTTATAGCCTTGGTTTCTTAAAATTTCTCATGTGTATAGGCTAGATCTAGTTAGTCAAGGTCATAGATAAGTTTAGAACCATCGATTTGCAAACTATTGGGTGTTTAATTGTGTGTCTAAATTTTACAGTTTTGAATTACAAAGTTAATTTTTTGGACAACTCTTAAATGTTTTTAGACGTTATCTAATTCCCAAAGCTTATATTAATGTCTGAATGAAGTCATATTGAGATTGAGATTGACGACTTGATGTTGAGATTGACAAACCCAACTTTGTACAGTAAATGTTCGATAAATTGTCTAATAGATCATGTGGACGACTCTATTGACGTGAACCCTTGCATTATTGCTTTATTGTTTAAATTTCTAGTCTTCCCTCCTCATATTCTTAAGATGGACCATGACAAGCCACCAATGGATATTCATTATAATAATAACCTTCCGTACAAGATCACAACCACGAGGAACAAGAACCTCATTCTCATCACGTCACGTATATGAATCAAGATTCTCAAAGGTCTTGGGCTCCATACAATCCTCAAAACCCTAATGATGCCTGAGATCCTTATACTCCTTCTCAAAACCACTTTTGTCCAAACAACTTGAATAACCAAGCTCCTTATGATAGCTAACATTTACATTCACAACCTCATGTCAACTGATCGGGCAATTCACGCACTACTCTTTAAAATAGAGAAAGTGTGAAAAATCCCCCGTAATAGGATGCGATTGATTTTATTGCAGTGAGTTCTTCCCGATTCGTGTCTCTCAAGGAATGCTAATTGGAATACTATTTGTGTGTTTGTAACACGAAGTGGAAATAAAAAAAGGAATATATATTTTAAATATAAAGACAAAATGCTTGGGGTTTGGTTTTTAGATAAGATAAACATTGAAATTGAAAACAAGAAAGCAAGAAAGCAAGGGTCAAGGGCATTAGACTCATTCCCACGACTAGTTTTAACAAGCATAAGTCAAATTCAACAATCCCAATATCAGGGTTGTCAATCTCAATCTCAATTTAATTTAAATCAGGCATTAATATCTCCTTTCAGTATCAATAAATGTTTAAAGTCAATGAAAGTTGGCCAAACAATCAATTTAGAAAATCAAACACGTACAAATTTAGATACATATAATAAATTGCTCAATAAATTGCCATTTTATGGTTCTAAACTCACCTAGGCCCTAGACCAACTAGATCTAGCTTAAACACATAAGTAATTGCAAGAAGTCATACCAAAGCAAGCAAGAGCAAGAAAATATGAAATTAAGAACCCTAATCATAAAACTAAACAAAAAAGCATGTGATTAAGCAAGAAAACTCAAAATCAATAGTTTATCAAACATCTAGAACATAAAATAGCTATAAAGTTCAAAGCTTTAAAGGAAATAATGAAAATGAACCCAATATCTATAAAACAAGCAAAAATTAATCCAAGGGAATTAAAAAAAAATTGAAGAGAAGAAATTAAGGAAAGCTTACTAATATTAAAAGAGGGTCTTTATTCCTAAAGTAAAATTGAATTTGAAGCTTGGATATTATAGTAATTTGATGAAAAATGAATACTAAAAATCTAAGATTATGCAGTTCTTTTCTGATGGAGAGGTAAGCGTCCTACTTAAAGGTGAAATGGGGTCAAAACAGTCAATTGGCACTAATTAGAGCTACATGGCTGAGATGGCTTGTCCATGATGTGCATGCATGGGCACAACTGCTAGATCGAGTAGGCATGCACAGCTAAAGGTTTCATTTCGAGTAGCAGCTTTAGTAATAGTGTGCTTCCAAGAATTTTGGGTCGAGAAACTTGGATATAGTTGGTGTCTTGCTCGAGAAAGGTTACGTGGACAAGAATTTTATCTCAAGAAGGGCTAAAAAAGGTGCTTGAGTAGGCATTTGGTGCTACTGTGTAGGAAGTTGCAGAAGTTGTCAGACACTCTCGATAACTTAAAGGTTCCCTCTGATATTTTCTATTGAAGCTAACGATAGAGTGCTAGGCACGTAGCATTGGCTCCTTAGAGGCTTACTAGTCCATTTATGTTGGGGGATGTCGAGAGGGATTATCCATAAAGTGCATCTTTGTGCGTACCTTAATGGAAGGTTGTGGTGTTGTGCTGGTGTAACACGCGTCTACTTGTTGTTATGGCTAAAGGTTTCTACTAGTGTGCGCTGATACAATAATGCCAATGAGATTAGAGGTTATCTGGGGTAATGCGCACGTGCAGGTGTGTGATGAGTGACAGTGGTTGCGGCAACGTTGGGTGGTATTTGCTTATGGATCTGAGAGGATGCGCACAGATGCTAGGTAGTGATTCGGTGATCATGGGCTGTATAGACGAGAGTGGTGCATAAGGCCAAGTTGTTCAGGGTCTCACCTGGGCCTTGTAGAATGTGGGGGCATGTGGCCGATGATGTGCGATCGTGGCTTCATGCATCCTCGATTCTCAAATGTTATAATTTCAACTCAATCTTCACACCATCGACTTATAATGGAAATTATCGGGATCGGCAAGTCTTCCAACCTAGACCCAAGCCCTCTTCTCCAAGTTTGACCCTACATAATAAAAGAACGTAAAAGTCTTAAAAAATATGAAAAAATGAGAAAAAATAATAAAAATGACACAACAAACTACAAAAATGGAAAAAAAATAGCAGAATAAACAAAATCATGACAAATGAAAACAAAAAGCTCAAAAGGAGACATAAAAAACAAATGAAAAACACATACAAGTATTTACAAATCAATTTCCCCACACTTACCTTTTTACTTGTCCTCAAGCAAAACTATACCTAATCTTAGAAAACTATGATTAGTCCATGAATGGACTTGCACATTATTTAATAGAGAATTAGTGTATTTGTCACTTACAAGCATGATAAAGTACGTCCCCCAATAATTTGAGATAAATGGCTTAGAATGACTTTCGGAGAGTTAATATAATGAGTTACCCTCAATGTAAGCTTCCGAATAATTAATATAACGAGTTTCCCTCCATGCAAGCCATGTGTCCATACATGGTGCAAGATTTATCCACATGCAGAATACACTAGGTTGTCATCCGACTAACCAAATTCTCATGATACTTCTATTTTACATGAGTATTACTAATACATGAAAATCTAAAACCTGTTCAAGTATTTCTTGCACTTTTCTTAACTTTTTTTGTTTTCCTTTTCCTTTCCTTTTTCTATTTTTATTTATTTTTCTTTTTTCTTTTATTGTGTACTAAAATGACGAGCTGCTAGAAGAACAAATAATTACAAAACATATTACAAAATTTAAATATGAGTGTTTAAAACCTCAATACTTTTTGCAACATGCAACTTACATAAATTTAGACGAGGCTCAATGGAGGCCTCATGGGATAAGGTATAACATCTCAAAATTTGTTACAAACGCTAATAGAGAGCAATAGAGCAGAGGCCTAGTAAAATGTATTCAACTTTTTTGCTCAAGATATATATGAATAACACAAGGCTCATGAACTTTAATAAGAAACTTACACTTCAAAACCCATAATTATACTAAAGTTGATTGAAAGTCTAAGACACCTAACCAATGTCTCATGTTGCGTCGCTTTGCCAAGGTTCCAAGCAATGTAAACTAATTAAGACTCATTCACTACGAGCAAGAACACATAAGACACATGAAAAGAAGGACAACCTCCCTCCACACTTAAACCATGTAATGCCCCACTGCACATAAATCAAGACAAAACAATAAAAGAGTAGGGTAAGAGATACGCCCCTCATATCGTGCTTGAGTGGAAGAGTCAAGTGGTCTCGTCTATGTAGGTGGACAAAACAAGAGGAACCTACAAAGAGAGTAAGTTGAAGGAAACATAAAAACACAAAGAAAGTACTAATATAAAAACACACACGACACACGACACACAACACTTAAAAGCAAGTAAAAACTTGGGTTGCCTCCCAAGAAGGGCTTTCTAACATCTTTAGCTGGAGGACCAATTTATGGAAATGGTATTTGGGATCCATAAATAGGTGATGATAATACCACGCCTTAGTATTTTCCATGAGTAAGAGAAAGCAATAATAGATGCTAAGACGGGCATGTAAAGCAAGTAAAAAGATAAATGAAACGAGTGTACCATCTTTCTTGGGAGACCAAAAAAGAGAATGGTCGACCACTGAGAAAATCTACGCATATAATGGAGATATGGTACGAGGCATGACTGCCGGGAAAATAAAAATACTCAGCGGGCAACTCAAAGCTCTTGAAAAAAAGAATTTTTAAGAATGAGAAGGGAAATGCACACATCCAGATCCCCCACCTCAACCTTCAGCTTCTTAGCCACATCTACATATATATCATCTAGTACCAAATCACAACCAACCAAGAGAGGCTCCACCACATCAAGCATATGAACCTCATCCACAACTAAATAAGGTTCCATAATGGGAAACAAGTCATTGTCATAAGAAAGCCATTTTACCTCATTACTAGCCTCATGAAAGTAATAGGGTGAAAAGGGTGTAAATGATGATCGTAGCATGGAATATGATAAGATGGGGCATGTGGAGTGTAATTGTCATATCCCGAATTATAAGATTTGAGGGCCTCGTATTGGTTTATAATTGCATGAAGGGGACAATGGATAATAATCATAGCTCGGATCATAAGAATGTGATGCACGAGGATCATATGAAGCATTATATCCCAAATAATAAGTCATGGGAGGCAGAGCATAAAGCTCGTAACTTGGATTATAGGCCTTCGGAGTGGGTGGAGCATAGGAAGTATTATAATCGGGAGTAGGTGGGGCATAATTATCATAGCTCATATTATATGGAGTAGAGGTGGGTGGAACATAAGTGTCGTAGCTCATAAAATAAGAGTTAGAAATAGGTGGATCATACTTAGGTAAGAACAAGGGTAAGCGGGTGGAGAATATGAATTATTATACCCCAAAGTGTAAAAATAGGGAGGTGGGGCATAAGAACCAAAGCTCAGAGTGTAGAGAACGTCAGTTTTTTCCATGAAAGGAGTATACACTTAACTCCATATTGGCAAGGAATTGGACCATAAATTCATAAGCTATGTCCCTGCCCGACCCTTTGAAGTATAGTGAAAGAGATGCATCTTCACTTAATCCATGGTGAGGCCTTGAAGAGAAGTATTTATGTGAAGGCATAGCAATCACGCATAAAGGAAAGAGAGTACTCGTTCGAGAGCCCATGGAAAATCAGTATTCGGTTGGAGTAATAATCCTCTAGAGGATATTCTTATATTGTGGGGCTAAGTAAAATAGCTGACTACGCAGCTTGATAGTCATAAGGATCTTCATATGGAGAAGGAGCATAAAAGGTGCTCATCTCCAGTTTATGGATATCTCGGATTTTAAAAGATATGGTTGAGGTCATCAATGTAACTTGCACACATAACACTCAACAGATGAGATTAAATGTATGGGTAGGAAACAAGATAAACGGGCAAGAAAGAGAGCACAGACAAAGCAAAAAAAAAATAAAACAATAATTATGGTCCTAAGATAAAATCACAAAAGATACACATAAAAACCACGAAACTTTTAGCCATTTCCAGCAACGACACCAAAATCTGATCGAACAATTCGCGCGCTACTCTTTAAGATAGAGAAGTGTGAAATCTCCCCCATAAGTTGGAGTCATCAATTCCAACCTCAATTTGATTTAAATTAGACATTAATATCTCAATAAGGTATCAATCTACATGTGAAGATAATTAATAGTTGACAAATAATTCATTTTGCAAATCAAATTGTACGAATTCAGATACACACAATAAACTGTTCAATAACTTGTCAATTGATGGCTATAGACTCTCACCTAGGACCTAGACTATATAGATCTAACCTAAACACATGAGGAATTACAAGAAATAAAATCGAAGTAAGCAAGAGCAAGAAAATGCAATTAAGAATCATAATCAAGAAACTAAGCAAGAAAGGCATGTAATTAAGCAAGTAAACTCAAATTCAAGAGCCAACATCTAGAACATAAAAAGGTCATAAATTTCATAGGTTTAAAAGATATAACAAGAAACGGATCCAAGATCTAAAAATGAACAAAAATCAATTAAAGGAAATTAAAGCAATGAAAGGTAGGAAATTAAAGAAATATTTCTAAAATTAAAAGAAGATCTTTGTTCCCAAATTAGAAAAAAAAAACACAAATCTTGAATCTTGTAGCAATCCATTTAAAAATGAGTAAAGGTCTACAATTCAAGTTTTGGGAGAATAGAACCCCCACCCCCACCCCCAAACTTTAAGAAAAACTAAAACATTACTAAAAATTTGAAATTATGCAGTTCTTTTCTAATGAAGAGGTAAAGGTCCTACTTAAAGGTGAAATGGGGTCAAATCACTCAATGAGCACTAATTAGGGCTACATGGTCAAGATGGCTTGGCCATGATGCGTAGAAGCGGGCGTAGCTGCTAGCTCTAGTAGGCATGCACAACCAAGGGTTTGCTCTCGAATAGCAGCTCGAGTAGTGTTGTGCTGCCTAGAAGTTTGGCTCGAGCAAACTGGGGTTAGTGGGTGGTTTGCTTGAGCAAGGCTGCATGGCCGAGAGTTTTACTTGAGTATCAACTTGAGAAGGTTCTCAAAGAGGAATTTAGCGCGGCTACATAGGAGGTTACTAAGCTTCTGGACACTCTCGGCAGCTCAAAGGTTCCTTGGACTATTTTCTGTCGGTGCTACTAATACAGTACTTGGCGTTACTTATCTATTTCTAACAGTGGCTGCCAAGAGGTATTGGACATGATGCGTAAGGTCTTGAGGAAACAACTATAAGGTTGCAGTGTTGTGCGGGCGTGATGAGCGAATGCTTTCGGTGGTAGCCAAAGTTTACTACTAGCTCACATGCATTGATGCGATGTCTAAGCGATAAGAAGTTGTATGGGGCAATGTGCGCATGCAACTGTGTAATGGGAGCGAGCGGTTGTCACCACGTTAGGTTCTATTTGCCTATGGTTGCAAGAGGATTCACACGGACATCTCAAAACAACTCAAACAACCACCATATAATCCACCTCAAAATAACCCAATACCTTGCAATCCATATCAAAACAACCCAAACAATCAAGTTTTGTATGAACCTTTGACACTAACAATTATAAATAAAATACACCACCTTAAGTTCATGATGATTCTTATGAACCTCATGCTCCCCAATATGAACATTATGCTCCTAGTGATCTATAGAGGGGCCAGTCTACATGCATGAGGAAGGCCTCTCATCAACTCTTAAGCCCATCATCACCATACATTCTTTTAAGACCTGTGGCTCAAAGTTATGAGATTATAATGGTGGATTACAATGACTTACCATCATTATGTAGCCTTTCACTTGAGGGTCCTCTCTCTTTTATTTGGGAACTCGGATTTGTTATCACAAGGTTTGTAGGTTAAGGTCTTCATGTATACCAAATCAAGATGTGGTATTTCCCCTACTCGACAAAGGATAATGCTTGAATTTGGCTAATGTCTTTACCTTCTGATTCTCTCATAGATTGGAAAATGGTGGTCGATAGCTTCTTATGTAATTTATATTTGCAAGAGAAAATGGTCGAGCTACAGATAAAGATAGCTTCATTATTCAAGCTGAGGACGAGCCCTTCCTTGAGTCTTGGGGGCAGGTTTTGGATCTCTTTTATAAGTGTCCACATCACTGCTACCATGGAGATATTCTCAATTAGTTTTTTGGTATGGTCTCCAACTCTAATTTCAATACATGGTGGATAATGTGGCCGATGAAAATATAGCAGAACAGTCAACCCGAGAGGTCTATGGCATTTTTATTTCCTTGAGCGAGAATGGCCAACAAAAGAGTTTCTAAGCAAGAAGGGTTAGCGTTTATGTGGTGTCACCCATGAGACTCCTAAGTTAAATGATAAGTTATTGAGGCAAGTTGCTTCTTTGCAATATCAATTTGTAATGTTCAGTAAAAATACTTCTAGTTATATGCCTCCGTTTGAGATTTATAACAATTGTGGTGTTTATAGCCATGGGGCAAGTATTCAATTGATCAATCCGATGATTTTGAGGAGCAAGCCTTTGCAGTTCAAGGATATCAAGGGTACAAAAATCGCCCTCCTTGCAAAATAATCTTTTATTCTCAAACATACAATTCCGGGTGGAGAAATTACCCCAACTTTAGTTTGTTTAACACTAACAATATTCAAGATCAACCCGATTTTCAAGTATAGTCGGCTAAACCTCAAGTTCCTCAATACCCAACAAATACTCCTTACCAACCACCTCATTAACTTAATTAACCATGTTTTAGTTTTATTTTTCTTCAAAATTTTGGGGGTTTCTTTCACCCAAAACTTGATTTTTACATCTAGAGCCCATTTATTATCGTTTCATTTCAATATATAGGATTTGAGTTTCTATATGCATTCAAATTGAAGATCTTCATTTAATTTTTAATATGATTCATTATTTCCTTATCTTTTAATTCCTAAATTTATAATGTTTGTTATTTACTCGTTTTCAAGATATGGGGTTTGTTTCTCGTTATGTCTTTTAAAGCTTTATATTATTTTGGTCCTTTCAAAATTTAGATGTCTAAATCTCGAGTTTGCTCTTTTAATTCATGTATTTATTGCTTAATTTCATGTTTAGAGTTCTTAATTGCATGTTTGTTGTTCTTTCTTGTTATGGCTTTGATTTCTTGAAATTATTGTGTATAGGATAGATCTAGTTGGTCTATGACCTATACAAATTTATAAAAATCAAACGGAAAACTATTTGGTGTTTAATTGTGTGTATCTAAATTTATTAGTTTTCAATTGCAATATTAATTATGTTGAAACTCTTAATTATTATTAGACGGTGATTGATACCAAAAGGTGATATCAGCATCAGTTTGAAATCAGATTGAGATCAGGATTGACAACTCCAACTTATGCACATTAAATGATCAATAAATTATCTAATCGATAGTGGAGATGAGTCCACTGCCTTAGACCCTTGCTTTTATTGCTTTATTTTTTTTAATCTTAATTTTCGTCTTAGATTCTAAAAACCAAACACCAAACATTGTGTTGTGTGTTTAGATTAGATTTCTTTTCTTTATTTTTCATTTTATTTTCCAAACATAGAAACTATTCTTTTATTCGGATTCCCCAAGAGACACAAATCAAGAATAACTTAATTAATCTCGTCCTATTACGGAAGAGATTTCACACTTCCCTATTTTGAAAGAGTAGTGCATGAATTCCTTGGTCAGATTTTAGTGTCATTGTTGGGGAATGATATAGGCTTAAAGAAACTTTTCTTCATTTTTTCATGTTTCGGTGTAATTTACTTTAATATCGCTTTTTATTCAATACGTTGATTTTTTTTGTTGAGTGTTGTCTATGCAAGAATGAGGATCTGTCAATGGAGAGTTAGTTTCCTTCGTGGAAAACCCAACCTCATTAGATGGAAATCTCATGTTGGAAATGATCGTGAGCACTTAAGGGTCTCCCCTTCTCATTTTCTTGAATTAGACCATGACGAGCCACCAATGGCTATTCAGTACAACGATAACTCTTCCTTACAAGCTCGCATCCATGATGAGCAAGAACCTTGTTCTACTCGCTCTCCATATATGAATCAAGATCCTCAAGGGTCTCTAGCTCCATACAATCCTCAAGGTCCTAACAATGCCCGAGCTCCTTAAACTCCTTCTAAAAACCGTTTTCCTCTAAACAAATTCGATAACCAAGATCCTTATGATAACCAACACTTATCTTTACAACCTCATGTCAACACCACTCTTACACAATATCATTATGAGCAACCACCCAAAACAACCCACCACCTTGCAATCCACCTCAAACGAACCCGATAATCAAGTGTTGTATGATGATCTTCCACCTAATAATTATAAAGAAAATATACCACGTCAAGTTAATGATGATCCTTGTGTGCCTCATGCTCCCTAAGATGACATTTCTTCTTATATGAACTAGATGGAGGTCAATCCACATATATGAGGGATGCCCCTCATCCATTCTTAAGACCATCATCATCATGCATTTGTTTAGGACACGTGGCTCAAAGATATGAGCTTAAAATGGTGGATTATAATTGCTTACCATCATTCTATGGACTTTCACTTGAGGATCCTCCCAGCTTTCTCCGAGAATCCAAATTTATTATCGTAAGTGTACATAGTCAAGGTCTTCATTTAGACCAAATCAAGATGCAATATTTTCCCTACTTAGTGAAGGACAAAGCTCAAGTTTGGATAATGTCCTTGCCTTTTGATTTTCTCATAAATTATAAACTAGTGATCAATATATTCTTGCATAATTTATATTCGTATGAGAAAATGGTTGAGCTATAAATAAGGATAGCTTTATGTAGTTAAGCCAAGGTAATGCCTTTCCACGAGGCTTACGGGCGATTTTCAAATCACTTTTGAAAGTGTCCTCATCATCGCTACCATGGAGACATTATCAATCAATTCATTTACGATGGTCTCCAACTCCAATGCCAATACATGGTGGAAATTTAGTGGACCAATCAACCCGATAGGTCCACGACATATTTACTTCATTGAGCGAGAGTAGACAACAAAAGAGAACTCGGTCAAGAAAGGACAGTGTTCATGAGGTGTCACCCCATGAGACTCTTAAAGTCAAATGATGAGTTTCGAGACAGTCACTTCTTTTTAATCTTAATTTGCAACGTTTAATAAAAATACTTCTAGTTTATTGCCTCAGAATAACCAAGCTTCTTATGTTACCACCACTTAACAATTGATGTGATAATCCACCACCTAAAGTTCAGGATGATACCTATGCGCCTCATGTTCCTAAAGATGACCCTTATGTTCTTTATGATCCATATGGGGGCCAATATACATGCATGAGGGAGGTCTCTTTTCTATTCTTAAGCCCATCGCTGTCATGCAATTATTTAGGACCCGCTGGTCAAAGTTATGAGCTTAAAAGAGTAGATAACAATGACTTACCATCATTCCATGGCCTTTAATTTTAGGATCCTCATGTTCCTAAAGATAACAATGACTTACCATCATTCCATGAGCTCAAGGTCTTCATGTAGACCAAATCAAGATGTGTTGTTTCCCATATTTGAAGAAGGATAAATCTCAAATTTAGTTAATGTCTTTGCCTTTTGATTATCTCATGAATTGGAAAGTGGTGAATGATATCTTCTTGCGTAAGATCTATTCACAAAAAAAAATGGTCAAGCTACATATATAGATAGATTCATTTAGTCAAGCTGAGGATGAGCCATTCCATGAGTCTTGGGGGTGGTTTAAGATCTTATTTCTAAATTTAACCATCTTTGATACCATAGAGACATTCTCAATAAACTCTTGTACGATGGTCTCCAACTCCAATGTCAATACATGGTGGATAATGTAGTCGGTGGAAATATTGCACACCAATTAACTAGAGGGTCCATGACATTTTTATTTCCTTGAGCGAGAATAGCCAACAAAAGATCTCTCCGGAAAGAAGGGATAGTGTTAATGTGGTGTCAACCCGTGAGAATCTTAAGTCAAATGATGAGTTTTTGAGGCAAGTGTCTTCTTTGCAATCTCAGTTTGCAACATTCACTAAAAAACTTCTAGTGTTTGGCCTCCATCTAATACTGTAGAAATTGATAATCACAATTTTTACATGCATATTGGAGCTTATTTCACTAATTTTTAACTATTTATTGTGCATAAACAATGTGATTTGGTTGTAATTTGTATATTTGAGTGTTGTTACGTATTTTGCTTGTCTTGTAGGTTAATTATCAAATATTTAGCATGATTGACATGACACAATATTGAAGAGAAGTGAAGTCTTTGTTTTAAAAGGAATTTAGACCATGAAAAGGGGGTGAATCACTTTTAGAAGAACCATAAGTCAAGAATAACTGAATAAAGAGCAAACTGACAAGATTTTGAGTAGATTCGAGAAATTTCGCAACACATGGATACAAAAATTCTCATAAATCTGACATAAATTGGAGATCAAAGATATGTAAAGTATGGTTAGAAAGATTGTTGAGATGGCTTTAGAATAATTTTTAAGATTTATATTTAAAGTTCTATCAAGAGGGTTATGAAGAGAATTGATGATCTTAGGTGCCACGAAAGGGTTTACGACCCATCGTAGCAGACACGCAAAATTTTTTTTAGCCTTTTCATCTCGACCCAATGTCACAATCTGTAACGCCCAAGTTTTTATTTTTATTGAGCCCAATTCTCCCCTCTTCTTTGACTGGTTTGCGACGGTGGTTGAGGCGATGACCTCTGGCTCTGCGGTGGCTCAGCACCTCTGTCGATGGGCGACGACCCGTGATGGCAAGGGCTCCATCGGCTGGGCTCGGTGGCGTGGCGGCGTGGTGGCGAGGCAGGCTCGGGCCATGGTCGTGACGGCGGTTGGGGTCACCTCCACGAGGCGGCGGCGACGTCTCCCTTTCGACAGAATGTGGTGGAGATGGGGCTAAAATGGGGTGGTTTTGGGTTTGTGACGGTTTGGGTTTGGCCGGAGTTGGTTCACTTGTCGTTTGACGCGGCCGGTCGGGTTTTCGGTTTGGGTTTTGCGATATGGTGATGTTGGCCAGAAGTTGTTTGTTGCTGAGGGTTTTGGTCGGTGGGTGGCTGGAAGATGGCTTGGTTTCGTCCGGGTTTTGGAAAAATTGATGGCTTGGGGAAAACTTCCTTTAGAAAAACAAGAGGATTAATTTGTTTACCTGCTGTTGTTAATGGTTTGCTTGTTTGCGGAAGAGTGAATGTTGGTAGGCTTTGAAAGTTGGAAATGTGGGTTGAGTTGTTTGTGGTGTAGTGTGTAATGTGCGGCTGCAAAATATGTTGAAAGTGTGGATGTTAGGGATAAGGTTTTGGTATATAAATCAAGACAAAATAATTAAATAGAAGAATTCATTTTTGTTTTGAAAAGTTAGAGTTGTGGTGGGCTTGGCCAAGTTATAGGGTTTGAATTGGGCTTGGGTTAGAATTTTGTAAACCAAATGATGTTGAATTTAGGCCTTAGTAAAATAGAATAATAAAAATAACATTGTTTAAATTTGGTTTTGGTAAAAAATAGAATAAAATAAAAATAATGTAATTGGATTTGAATAAAAGGGCTTATTGGACTAGAGATAATAAACTATAAAATTAAACTTAAAATAAAAAAAAAAAAAAAAAAATTGGGCTCAATAAAAATAAAAACTTGGGCGTTACAGATTGTGACATTGGGTCGAGATGAAAAGGCTAAAAAAAATTTTGCGTGTCTGCTACGATGGGTCGTAAACCCTTTCGTGGCACCTAAGATCATCAATTCTCT
>BMAC01001031.1:361323-384832 GCA_014905375.1 Phtheirospermum japonicum | reverse complement strand
GCCGCCACGCCACCGAGCCCAGCCGATGGAGCCCTTGCCATCACGGGTCGTCGCCCATCGACAGAGGTGCTGAGCCACCGCAGAGCCAGAGGTCATCGCCTCAACCACCATCGCAAACCAGTCAAAGAAGAGGGGAGGCCTCCGCGTCCACGACCAACGCCGCTAGCTGGTTCCTTTCGACGGACCGACGACGAAGAAATTCCGACCGCCTACACCTTCGGCAACCGGCGGCGACTGAGGAAGGGAGAGGGGTTTTGGATTTTGAGAAGAAGGAGAAAGGAGGAAACGGGTGGCCGTCGCTTTTCGCCACCACTGCCTTCTTGAGCCGCTGGCCGCCGTTCGCCGCCTTCGCCAATCGCCCGATTGCTGCGCTGTTTTCTTGATCGGCCGATCCCGAATTTGAGAGAAACGGAAACGGGGAAGAAGAAAGAGAGAAATGAGAGGAAAAAGAAGGGCAGACGGGTGGATTTAGGGATTTAATGGGCTGAAATCCCTTTTATACTAGCCCAACTTCCCAGAAATCTCAATTTGACCCCAAAGTTTAAATTTTATTCAATTGACCCTCCAGACTTTAGCCCTTTTTCAATTTAATCCCAAAACTTTAATGTTGTTCAATTGAGCCTCCAATTTACCCAAAACTTTAATTTTATCCCTCCAATTCCAAGAACCCGACTAAAACAACCCTATTGTCTTTGTTTTCCCTAACCGGACATTCGATTCATGGCTATGGTTTTATTACCTTTTAAATTATTCAAAAATATATATTTTATTTTGTTAAACCCAAGTACTAAGTTAAATTACCATTTTCAATGTAGGAAACGAGGGTCCTCAAATCTAGGATTTTCAAGCACGAGCATCTACGTTCGCATCTTTACGAAACTACATTCAAGTGGGTGATTCTAAACTCTTTTCAAAACTATGTTTGTCTATGCTAAATGCAATTATATGAATTATCTATGTCTCAATGCAACATTCCATAGTAGCTTTCGAGCTAAAACCATGATAGTGTGTTGTAGCCATTCATTTATGATTTATATGATTTCTTCGTAACATTGCCGAACGTGTTCTATGTTTGACTATGTTAAATGAGATTGTATGAATTATCTATGTCTCAATTCAACATTCCATAGTAGCTTTCGGGCTAAAACAACATTAGCTTTCGGGCTAAAACAACAGTAGCTTTCGAGCTAAATCTATGGTTGGCCAACATCTATGAACGACTGACAGTGTGTTGTAGCTATTCATTTATGATTTGTATGATTTGTTTTTAATATTGACAAACAAATCCCCACTGAGCGAGTTGAAAGCTCATACCCATTTCTATCAAACTTTTCAGGTTGAGGAGTTGGATGTGGTACGAGGCGGTGGATGCGAAGATGTTATTTTCAATGCTATTTTATTTTCTTCTCTATGGATTGGTATCTTTAGTTTTTTTCAAGTTTAAAAACAAGATTGAGACTTGTGTTTCTATTTAAAACTTCTTGAATAGTCGAGTACTACTATTTGATGCGTTAAGTGAATTTCCTGTTTTAAATTAATGTTAAGTTTTATTCACGCTTCCGCTCAAATTTATTGTGATTGGGATTTATTGAAAACTCATGCCCTTGTCCTTGGAAGTTTTAATTATGAAAAATCAAGTTTTACACTTTTCGAAAATGGGGCGTGACACAATCGCTCCCCAACCTTCTCTAGAGATCAATTTTTTTGTTCATACGTCGTGACACAGCTCGAAACGAGCCTAGAAACATTTGAAAATGACATTATTCCAACTTAAAGGCAAAGATTTGACAAAGTACTATAAGAAGAGAGCTGGGAAAAGATAAATTACTTCCAAGAAGCCATAAAACACCATCTAGTAAGGTTTAGATTGGATTTGGAGAGATTGTAAGGAGTTTGACAAGGAAACTGAAGAACAACATATAATTACTGAAATTCTTGATTAATACTTCTCATTTTCTTTTATTTATTTTTATTGATGATGAAGTGTTTGATGAAATGCCTAAATTAGGATTTATCTATGTCTAGCTAATTTCTTTGTATTTCGAGGTCAGAAATGATGAATGTTTGATATTTTATGATTTTCAATAAGTCAAGTATGATCGTTCCATAATAGCTTGACAATGTCTTATGCTTATTAATTTTAACAAATCATAAATCGAGAGACAGAGTTTGTTAATAGATATTTAAATACAAATACGATAATTATTAAAATCGAGAGATTTGAGAACCCTCAGCCCGTAGTTCATCCGCCCGTCTCTTTCATTTTTTTTTCTTCCAAGTTCAGAATCGATCGGGTTTCCTCCTTCTCACCAGCTCATCGACAACGGCGGTGGTGAACTGACACGGAGGCGGCGGAGTTTTCTGGCGACAGTGTGCAGGCGGCATCGGCAGCGGCCCGGTGAGTTGGGCGACCCCGATGGACGGCGTGGCGGACTGGAAATTTAGCGGTGCGAACAACTCGGGCGACGGCGTGCAGCTGTGGCGAGGCCGCTTGTCTGGTAAAGCGTCTAAGTGCGGCGGATGTTCAGCTACAGAACGACGGCGCGGCGCTAGGCTAATTGGATTCGACGGCAGCGGTTCCAGGAGTGGATGACGATGGTGGCGGTGGTTTTGAATTTGGGACTGTGGATGGCGGAGATGGTTTGGGTTTTGGTTCGGAGCGGCCGAGAAGGTTTGTTGATGGTGGTGCTTTCGGCCGACATTCGATAGAGATGATGACTGGAAAATGGAGACCGAATTTGGTTCGGATTTCAGGCTGCTGGATCGGAGAAAAAATGCTAGCGATGGTGATGATGAATGTTAGAAAACAAATAACTTTTGAAAAAGAAACTTTACCTGATGCCGTTACTGTTTGTTGAAGAAAAAGAATAACAATGTATTTTCGTGTGGTTTGCTAGTAAAAGTTTAGGGAGAAACAAGAGATGACAGAAATAGATAAGAGAGGATTGAGGAAAAAAATTAATTATATTTTTTGAGTTATAAATAATTATTTGTTTGTCATTTTTTTTCTTTCCAATAGCAAAAGCTGTTATATTTTTTTAGGTTGAGAATTAAAGTTGAGTGTAAGATGAAAAGTTGAAGAAATTGAAAAGAAACAAAAACTTAGAGTAGAACGGAAAAATGAAGGGTCGTGTGATTTATGAACCGGTTTTTGGAATAAGTTTATATTATATATACAAATAGATTAAGGATTGTGGCTAGTGATCTAGAAAATTAAAAAAATAATGGTAACACTCTGGTCAGGATGGACTAACGAATCATTCTTTAGGCCAAGATTTCATACCGCTGCATTATAATACAAAAACTAATACATTTTAGTAAAAAAATCAATACATCATAATATAAAAACCAATACCTCATAACACGGGTCAGATATTTATGAAAAACCAATACTTCTAAGTACAAAAACCAATACATCATAGTTCAAAAACAAATAAATTATAATATCGGGTCAAATGGCCTAACGGATCATGACCCGTCAATCTGGCTTAATGCAAGTCTTTGCCAAAAAATAATAATTGGACCCATAAAATAACCAAAATAATATAAATAGAGAATGAATTGAAATAATTAAAAATATATTAGGTTTAGGTATTAAGGTATAAGAATAGATTTTAATAATATTTTAAGTTACAAATTATATAATTAAATAATTAATTGTAAATAGAAAAATTATTACTAACCTCAAATAAGAATTTGAGATATAATAATTAGTAATTAGAACTTTATAGACAACGAGTTTGGGACTAATTATTAGAATTTGAAATTATGTTTTTAAAAATAAAATAAAATGTAGTATGCATGTACGGGCATTACAACCTACCTCTTTGAAGAAAGATTGCCTTCAACCTACGTCTCAACCGCACTTTGATCAATGCTACCCCCTTATTCCTTAGTTGGTGAACCTTTCGGTCCAAAATGGCTTCTGAAACTTCCTCATAAGTTATGTCTTTGTAACATCCAAGTTCTCGTATCTCACAATGTGGTGTGGATCGTAAACATACTTTCGGAGTATTGATACATGGAGACGTTATGAATACTTGCTAAACTTAATGGTAATGCAAGCTCATATGCCAACTATCCGATTTTCTTGAGAATTTCAAACGGACTTATGTATCTTGGCTATAATTTCCCTCTTTGGCCGAATCTCACTACTCGTCTGACTGGTGCTAAGAAACACTCTGTCACCCACTTCAAAATTTAGATCTTTCTTTCGACAGTCCTCATAAGACTTTTGTCGATCCCGTGTAGTTCTGGTTCGATCGTGGATTGTAGAGATATGTTTAACCGTCTCTTGAACCAAATTGGGACACAGAATCTTTTTCTCTCATACTTCATCTCAATACAACGGGGATCTACACTTTCTTCCGTATAAAGCCTCGTACAGAGCCATACCAATGGTGGATTGGTAACTATTATTATAAGCAAATTCCACCAATGGTAGTAACGCTTCCCATTAAGTTCCTAAGTCGAGTATACATGTCCTCAACATATCTTCCATGATCTGGTTAGTACTTTTAATTTGACCATCTGTTTGTGGGTGATAAGTCGTACTGAACTTCATTTTATTTCTCAATGCGCATTGCAAACTTATCCAAAAGTTCGAAGTGAACCTCGCATCTCTATCCGATACAATTGAAACCGGTACTCCATGTAACTTAATGATTTCCGGAATATATATATGTGTATTGTTCAATGCTGAAAGTCATATTAACCTGTAAAAAGTGAGCTGATTTGGTTAGATGATCTAACATGACCCACACTGCCTTGTTGCCTCTCGTTGACGGCGGTTAAACTACCACAAAATCTATCGAGATATGCTCCTTCCATTCTGGAATTTCTAGTGGTTTTAGCAAATTTGGCGGTCTTTGATGTTCGACTTTAACTTGTTGAAAAACCAGATACATTTCTACGAAAGTGGCAATATCCATTTTCATGCTCCTCCACCGAAACATTATCTTCAAATCCTTATTCATCTTGGTACCACCAGGATGTGCAGTATAAGGAGTAAAATAAGCTTCTTGTATGATTTCTCTCGTCAACTTTTCGTCTTTCAGAATAAAAATTCTTCCATCAGAAAATAGAACTTCATCGTCTGCTATAATGAAACCTTTGATAGTTCCTTTTCGCACCCTATCCTTCATTTTGTTTATGAAGACATCTCGAGTTTGAGTTTCCTTGATCATTTCTCTCAATGTTGGTTGTACTACTAAAGATGCCATGATTACCTCTATGTTATTTGGAGGTATCACCATTTCGATACTCATCTTTGTGAACTCCTTAACCAACTTATTTGTTCAGAAAATAAACTCATTAGTCCTCTCTTACGACTCAACGCATCAACTACTACATTCGCCTTTCCTGTATGGTAATTAATGGTACGGTTATAACCCTTCACTAATTCGATCCATTTTCTTTGACGCATGTTTAATTCCTTCTGAGTGAACAAATACTTCAAACTCTTATGGTCGGTCAAGATCTCATACTTGCCTCCATTAAAATAGTGTCTCCAAATTTTCAAGACATCTATTACAACTGCAAGTTCTAAATCATACGTGGGATAGTTCATCTCGTGAGTTTTGAGTTGTCATGACGCATATGCTACTACCTTCCCATGTTGCATCAAAATATAACTCAGACCTTGTTTCGAAGCATCACTATAAATAAAAAAATCATTTGTAGGGTTGGGGATTGTCAACACTGGTGCAGAAGTGAGCCTCTCCTTCAACTCTAGAAAACTCTCCTCACACCTTGTGCTCCACATGACTTCACTCTTTTCTCGTTAGTCGAGTCATCGGCCCAGCTATCTTAAAAAATCCTATTTTAAATCTTTGATAGTAGCCTGCTAGACCAAGAAACTATGACTTCACTTGCATTCGCTAGGTTAGCCCATCCGTTAATGGGTTCATTTTTAGATGGATCCACTTGTATCCCTTGAGCAGTGGCGATATGACCAAGGAACACTACCCCGTCTTCCGAAGTTCACATTTACTAAACTTTGCATATAACTTCTAATTGTGAAGTGTCTCCAACATTACTTGTAAGTGTTCTTCGTAAGTGTTCTCCATGATTTTCTTGATTCTTTGAATATATCAAGATGTCATCAATGAAGATTATGACAAACTTATTTAAGTAGGGGTGAAAAACTTAATTCATTAAGTCCATGAACACTGTCGGAGCATTGCTTAGCCCGAAAGGCATCATAACAAATTTGTAGTGTCCATATCGTGTTTTGAAAGTAGTCCTCAAAATGTCACTCTCTTTGATCTTCAATTGATGAAACCCCGACCTTAATTCAATCTTAGAAAAGATACTTGCTCCTTTCAGTTGATCGAATAAGTCTTCGATTCGGGGTAACGGGTTCTTGTTCTTTATTTTGAGTCGATTAAGTCCTCTATAATCGATACACATCATCATTGACCCGTCTTTATTTTTAACAAAGAGGACTAGTGCTCCCCAAGGTGAAACACTCGGTCGGACAAAACCTAAATCCAATAATTCTTGTATTTGCACTTTTAGTTCTTGTAGTTCTTTTGGTGACATCCTACCTTTGAGATGAGTGCCGCCCCTGGTGTCAAATAAATAATGAACTTGACTTGATGGGTGTGCGGTAATCCTGGTAACACTTCAGGAAAAACATCTACAAAATCCTGAATGATAGGCACTTTAAGTGGTAACACCTCTACCATTGGTTTGCTAACAAAATTCACCAGGAATCCTTGACATCTTTCTTTGTTCAACAACTTTATAGTATTCATTGCTGAAATAGCTTGTGGCACTGTCTTAGTTTTGGCCCCATAGAATCTGATCTCTTCCCATTCAGGGAGTATGAAAGTTATTTCTCTTTCTTGACATTGGATATTCACTTGATATATTGTGAGTAAGTTCATACCCAATATCACGTCTAAGTCTTTCATTTTGATCACATACAATTCAGCTTCAAGATTCTTTCCTCCCGCATCAACTTGTACTCCCTTATCCATCAAATTTGTAACCATCTCGTTTCTGGATGGTGGACGAACTTCTAAGAGTTCCTCTACTCTAGTGCTCTTAACTTCAGTTAGCTTATGAAAAATTTTCGTTATAAAAAAGTGCAAAGCACCTGTATCGGAATGCACAAAAGTAGAAGTTCTAGAGGTAGTTAGCATACTTGTTATCACTCCTGGATTTTCTTCAGCCTCGCTTCGTGCCATGGCATACATTCAAGCATTTCCTTTGGTAGCTAGTCCTGGCTTTGTCACTCCACTGACTTGATGCCTTTGACCATACACAGGACAAAATGTGTCGTATGCCCGCTCTGGTAGCAACGGTAACATTTTCCTTGTCCTAGAAAACATGCTCTCATAGCATTAGCGATCATCTGACTCTGAGGGTTTTGGCCTTCGTCAATTGTCCCGTTCTCATTTCAGTTTCCTCGTCTAGGTGCCATTATCCTATAACCCCAAATGGTTCTTTGATTAATTTACGAGAATAATTTCCTGATATTTTTCACAAAACTCAAACTCTCACCAAGTAAAATGGGCATGTAGACGAGTTCTAAGACCAAAATCAAACATACTTCTTTTATTCCAAATTATCATTATCCCTTTTCTTATGAAGACAAAAGGTAGCAAGCCCAAAGCAAATCTAATGTCTTAAATAAAAGTAAAAACCCTAAATTAAAATGCAAACAATAACAAAATCAATAAGCATGCATAAGACTCTAACCCAGGATGATCACGATCTTGATCCATTTTGAAGAACTCTCTCCCGAAGCGGAGTCACTCCTATGTGCCTTCTACTTCATCAGCATCTTACCCTTTCCTTAGGAAACCTCTTCATGGTTCTCCATAGGGATTTCTTCATTAGCCTCTTCCTCAGGATCATCCTCTTCTTCTTCTTCTTGAGGATCTTCTTCGAACTCCTCACTGGCCTCTTCCTCGTGCACTGTCTCATAGGGAATGGACTCGAGCAATTTATCGACTATTAGTGAAATATACCTCTCGTAATCCACTATAAAGTGGGGAACGTGAGGATGGGTCCTCGCGATCGGTACGTATCTCGTCACCTCAGAGTCTCCACTCCAAGGGTAGTCGCTCAGTTGTTAGATGAGCCACGTCATACCCGTTAATAGCACTTTGGTCCTCCTTCGCCATGAGACACAAATGATGTTTCTTCACTAAGTACGATCCCACGGTGTTCCTGTCAGTGAAATCATAGTTCGCAAACAACTCCATGCCCTGAGGTGCAACCCTCATCCTCGGAGTTTGTCGGAATAGACAAAAGTTCATCTAATTTACAAAATGCCATCATGAAATAATGAATAAACTAAATGTTCATATTGAAATGGAATTTTTTTTTTGTATCTTGAGGAAATTGACGAGGATTCAACGAGAACGAATGAAAACTTTTAGTTTATTTAAAATTGATTTTTTTTAAGAGTAAAGTCTACAGAAATAAATTGTCTCCGATACTACCTTGTAATGCCCCCATTTCACAAAAATAAAATTGGTTTATATTTTAAATAATCGGAAAAAAACTTGGCGTCACATAAATGTTGAATGTTATAAAACGAAAGTAAAAATTTTAGAATTTCACACAGCGGAAAATGATAATAGAATTAAATTATATCCCTATCAATTTGAAATTGATAGTTAACGTAGCCTCGCATCGAATTTAGCCTTTATTTAGCATATAAAATAATAAAATAAAATTTTAAATAATTTCATTCAATCCCTGTCCTCCTTCACTCGATGTCCTCATTAGTATCTGGGAAAAAATATAATTGAATTAGTATGATATCAACGTACTCAATAGCTATACCGACATATCCCATATAAATATTAAACCTCAAAAATAGCACAATAAATCATATAATTCATAGAAAAGCAGTTTTAGAAAAACATAAACATAGATTGCAGCTAAAATGCCACGGGTTTCCCTAATGTCCCTTTACCTCGGTCAAAGATAACTTTTGTGGTCTTCGATTGTAATTAGTGGATAGCACCCCGGGATAAACACGATGACCCTTACCTCAGTCACATATAACTTTTACGGTCTCTAGTTATATTCGGTTTTAGAAGTAGATTGTACTCGAGAATACATGATATACAAAGCACGATAATTGAGAATTAGATTTAACACAAGATAAGTCAGTGTTCCCTACCTCGTAAAAGTCATGAAAAAATTGACTGACAATGCACATCATAAACCTAAGTCCCTATTGCTCGTCACCAAATCAATTTAAAATATACTTAATTATTTTTTTTAAATTATTAATATATTAAATTATTAATATAGATATTAATATAAAATACATAAATATAAAAATATAATAAAAATTATTATATATAATTAGACTGAATTGAGGCTTTAATAAAGTTGGGGGCTGGATATGGAGCTTTGGGTACATATTAGGCCAAATTGAAAAGTCTAAAATGTTCTGGGGTCAAATCGTATTTTTTGGAACTTTTCAGTACCATAAGAACCCTCAGTCCTAAGTTCATTCGCCTGTCTCTTTAATATTTGTTTAATAAAGTGCGAAATTATTATTAAAAAGGAGAAAACCGTTTACATAAACACAGATAACGACGTCAAATCCTTGACTAAAGGCATCTGTTCAGGCCTCATTTAAACCTCTCGAGGTAAACCCACCAGTGTGGGAGAAACCCTCATAGAGGAAAGAGTACACTCCCCACGCCAATAGTAGAAGGAGCAGAACAAAGCGATGAGAAATGCTAAGAGCCTCAAGTGGGCTAAGAGTAAAAAAGAGATGCAACAAGAAGGTCGTGATCTAAAAAGCAGCAATACCCAAGTACTCTGCCGAACAGAGATTAACACTACTGCAGAAAACAGTTTTAAAGGCGGTTCTGGGAGACTTTTTAAGGTGGTTTTTGAACCGCCTTTAAATCCACCGCCGTAAATTTTTACGGCAGTTTTTCTAAAACCGCCGTAGAAAGTGAGGCTTTTTACGGCATTTTTTATTGAACCGCCGTAGAAAGTTATGCTTTTTACGGCGGTTTAAGAACCGCCGAAAAGAACAACGGCGGTGGATTCTATGACGGTTATTGAGAAATATCTTCTAGAAAGTCTGTTTTCAGAACGGATATTTTACAACGGTTCTGGGAGACTTTTAACGACGGTTTTTGAACCGCCTTTAAATCCACCACCGTGGCTTTTTACGGCGGTTTTTATTGAACCGCCGTAGAAAGTGATGCTTTTTACAGCGGTTTAAGAACCGCCGAAAAGAACAACGGCGGTTGATTCTACGGCGGTTATTGAGAAATACCTTCTAGAAAGTCTGTTTTCAGAACGAATATTTTACAACGGTTCTTAAAAAGTACCTTCTAGAAAGTAGTACAAAAATTAAAAGAAAATTGAAAGCAGGTGCCCAAAAACAGAAAAATACTAGATATTTTGAATAATAGTAATTATTCAAAAAAATAAACACCAAAATTAAATAAAAGCAGGAAATTAAATAATTTAAATAATTGTGATTTTAATATTCTACACTCGCTGTGCATTAAACATTCTACATCTTTATCAATTTTCTAATGAGAATAATTCCAGTGCGGCACATGGTAAAAATGCATCGGACTCCTATCTTGACAGTAACTGCTTTTTCCGGTGAGGACGGGATATCTAAGGGTCGGAGACGACGGATCACTGACTTTCTTCGCCGATCTGACCGGATATAGCACGGCTCTGATTGTCACCACCGGCGACGAAGCACTCTCGTAATCTTTGATCACAGCACGAAGCTCTTCGTCGGATTTAATCATAATCAAAAGATCCAAATCATCGCTCGGCAACTTGCGCTTCAGATTCATCGAAGATCCACATAATTCCCCAAATTTCACCATGAGCTCTGTACAACAATTTTGAAGAAAAAAATCAGAAAAAATAAAAATAAAAATAAAATCAGAACACACACACACACCAAAAAAAAAACCCGCGTTAAAGTACCTGAATACGTAATCGAACGATCGACGAAGAGGACACGTGTGTGACCGCCGACGTATCGGAGCTTGCCGTTGATGGGACGGGGGACGATTTTGCCGCCGTAGTTGTAGAGGAACTTGATTGTTTTCATACCCCAGAGACTCTTTATCTTTCTATTCTTGAGCTTGTTGAGATCAAGATTCTCACCTTATTTTATGAGTTGAAATCTACGTGAAAACTCTCTTCAGTAAATCAAAGAAAGCATGAATAATGAGTGTCTGATGATTGACCATTTACCTTTCAACTATAGAGATTAAGAGGTTCAATTAATAAGTGGAAAAGAATATATGCATGTAAATCAAAATATCCAATCAGAAAGTCGAAGCACTAAAAAAAGAAAAAAAGAAAAAAAAAGATGCCAAAAACTAATATCGGAACTTAATGTATCTAAATCCAAATCCTTACCTTTGTTTTAGAGATTAATCCCAAGAAGAATACATTCATAAAACCGAAGCCATCAAGAAGAAAATGAATATGGCGAGAGAGATGAAGAGACCCAGAAAATGAGAAATTGACGTGTGTACAGTAGGGACGCAAAGTTAAGTTCAAAGGAAAACCAAAGCCATCAAGAAGAAAGCGAATATATTTAACTGCAAAGTAACAGTTTTGTTGAGGGACAAAATAACAAGATATTCAAATTTTCTAAATAACCTTTTAAGCTATATTTGTCMAAGGCTATTTCTGCCAACTCAAAAWTTTCAAGAAACCTACAGAGCTACTCACACTTTTAAGAGAGAGAGAGGTATAGATATGCAAGAGRCAATTGCTACTTTAGAGCTCCTTTTTAGCTGTAACTCTTATGGTRTTACAATGCATGATTTAAASCCAATTCTCTATTATCCGATGGGTATTAAGGTAATTTCTCATGCAGCATTTAGTGCCAATTTATCAAAATGAGGTCGGAAGCTAACCTCTCCATAAAATAAAAAAAATAAAAAAAGACACTGCATAACCTTATATAAAATGTAGCAAACGACCATCGATTTAAGTATCATCTTAAGCAATAAAATCATCAAAAAGATTGTGCATTATATTGAGTTGAAGTTTTCTCCTCAACTGTCAATGCATCACGCTTAAGACACAAACATGTTCTTACRAMWAGCAACTTCATGTTATATTTATTATTGCACCGAATATAGAAATATATAATGTCAGCGTTGATCTAGTAAATACATAGACATCCTAATACTACAATTCCCATTTACCATGTTTAAGAACCATCCAGTGAATTAGTTTCGGTAGTTGTCTCCATTCAAAATAACAGTGCGTGCCTTCCAGGTCAAACACCATGTTTTTTGTAAATAATTTCAATGTCCAATATAAAATCTCTCAAGCACTGAACGATTAAATATATTCAATGATTTAAATGCCTAAATAATTAAAATCTAACCCCTAAAAAGACTTGATTTCTACAATATTTCAAAGAAGCAAAATGAAAAATACTCACATGAAAAATATAGAATTGAAAACACATTAACTAATTACAACCTCACATTGACAAATATATTTCAACAAATAAAGGGAAAATATTATAACTGATATTCATAATTTTGTCAAACAAAAATTTTAACGCACATTACAATAAAATGAGATCAAATATTATATGCCTAAAAATGCAAAAGGTATAGTTGGAGAATTAAGGACTAAAAAAATGTACCTGGCTCTGCACAATCGATGTAGTACAGCTCCATTGTGCACTCCACGCAAAATTCCCTGTCCAAGGCGGCAAAGATGTCGTCGGCGACACTCTCCATGTACTTTGGAAAACTTGAAATTCTTTAACAATCAAGTTTTAACCTGAATCAACTTGTCAAAAGATTAAAAATAAAATAAAATATTAATAATAATACTTTAATTCTTAAACTACCTTGAAAATTTTCAATTGTTGGTAATATACATATATATATATATATATATATTACCATTCTCGTTCGATTAAGATGGTTCTGGATAGAGTTGAAACACGCCAACAGCTCCGGAGATATTGATTAATATGATTAGAGCGATAAATGGTATATAATTTGAAGACATTAAGTCCGGATAGATTAGTATTGCAATTACTGCAGCTCCGGCGACTATAAACGAGAGGTTTTGGCTAAATAGCCAAAGCTTGAGAACCTGTTCATAAAGAAAAGAAATATATGAGTTTCACCAATAAATAAATAAATAAATCGATTCAATAAGATCGGGATTTTAAAAAAATTAATCCTAAGTGTGATAGAATTAGAAGAAATGATAACTTATTTATTATCATCAGCAACTAGACGAAAAAATATTGATACAACATGACACTCATTATAAACGAGAGGTTGGGCAAACCTGAACATACGACAATTTATCGACACACTGTCCAATTAAAGGGCTGAGTAATGCAGTTGAAGCAGATTCGACTACATCTTAAGCTGCAGCAAGAAGTAAAGAGTCGGGCCACATGTTGATCATGTATAAACACACCAACAATTGACAATTTTCAGCATTTCCCAAATCTAACAAACTCTGAATCGTGCAAATAGCTTTCGACGAGTGAGACATATTTCCAGACGAAACGGATATCAAATAAGATACCTCCTTTACACTGAGGGCCTCGTTGAAGGGATTAAACAAAGACAAGCTCTTTATAACATCAAGACCAGCCTCCGATCCAAACGACACTATTCCATGTGCCTGGCCATTTTCACGAAGACTCAAATAGACAATTGATCGAACACCTTCAACACAATTCATTATTTTCAAACAAAATGGCACATCAGTTAATTGATATATGTAATTGATCTACACAAAACCAAAAAAAAAATTGAAAATAGTCCAGTAGCAGAAAATTGAACCAGAAAAGGCCCAAGTGACTTGCCTGCTTCTGCAAAGCTCCAGGAGAACGCCGACCTCGCGGCGGAAGTGGCGGAGCTTCAGGTGGTCGGGGAGGTTGTCAATCCGCTGGTGAAACCCAAGGATTCGAAACCCAATAAAACTCTATTCTATGTCTTCCGGCAACTGAAATTAAAAACAAAAATTGAAAGATTGTGATTATGAGAGCGAATAGACATATATCTATTTAACCTAATCAAATTATTAGCCATCAATTCAGAAATAAAAACACTAAAATCGAATGCGGACACATGTGTAAGAACCTGAGGAGCTTTCTCGATGAGCTCCTGGATGTAATCCTCGCCAAAGCAACGGTGGTCGACGTCGTACACTTGGCGGAGGAGGGGAACCAGCTTAGTCGTGCTCCCAGCCCTTTGCCATTTTGGGGGTAGTCTGATTAGTTGTGGTCGCGTCGGGGAGGTTGATTAGGGTTTGGAATGGGAGAATTAAGGGACAGCAGCGATGGCGAGCACCGACCAGAGAGCCACCTGCAGGCGCTCATGCCACGTCGGTGAGATGTGGCAGAGGTAGTGAACGGGCGAGGAAAAATGACGGAGGGGATCACTAGCTTTCTTTAGAATGGATGGTGGAGATGCGTCAATTTGTTTTGAACGGACGGTGGAGATCACTAGATTAATGAGTACAAGGATCCGTGACGTGGCGTTGGAATTTTTTTTATTTTTTATTTTTATTTTATATTTACATTCTACGGCGGTTTTTTGAGAACCGACGTAAAAGATGGAGGCCAGCTGAATTTAACGGCGGTTTTAACCACAACCGCCATTAAAAGTATTTTTAAGGCGGTTTTCAAATAACCGCCTTTAATTAACAGCCTTAGAAAGCTGTTTCTGTAGTAGTGTAAACTGTCATCCAAGAGGCACATGCCAATGTCGTGATGAACGGTACACTGTTTTACCCAAAATATCATCGTTCACCAGATCTAAGAGGAAAGCCGGAGGTGACGTGAACTAGTTGTAACGGGGAGAATCGAACTTGGAGAGCGCATCGGCAGGGCAATTGCCTTCTCGATAACATGCAAAACCATGAACTCCATCGAGATAGTGATAAAGAGAATCCGACGCCAACGATCCAGGAAGCGACAAGGGACATCTAGGCTACGCTTCACAATAAGCTCCACCACATAAGTCGAGTTAGATTCCAGCCAAATCCATCTCCAACCTCTCTGATCAGTCTCCTCGACCGCAATAATTGCGGGCTCCAACTCTGCCTCAAAGGTGTAGCCCTGATCAAGCGATCTCAGAAATCTGCCTTTTACAAAGCCCCAGCACGTGCGGAAAATGTCCACCGTGATGCAATCTCCAGGTCAGCCCAGAGTACTGCCATACGTGTTCACCTTATTCCAGCTAGGTGAGGGGGGCAACCATGACACAGGGGTAAGGGTGGGTGGGGGCGCGGGCCTACCACGCACACCCAATTTGCGTAAACAGACCAGGTATGAAATAGTGTTTTCCATCGTGCTGTGATCAAGGGCGGAAGACTCCAAAATCATCCGGATCGTAGAGATGAAAACCTCTTTCCAAAGGAAGAGTACCTGCACACTAAAACGACAGTCAATAGAAGAAACACATAAATGAGCAAAACCACCTAAGAGGGGGAGGTGGATGTCAAAAGCATCCTCAGTCCAACTCCAAATGTAATGCGCAAACCGGCAGCCCGTGAGAATGTGATCAATCGTCTCATAACTCTCAAAGTAAAAGCAGCAAAAGGAAGGACCAATAAACCACCGCCTGTGGATCATGTCAAAAACACTGAGCCGATTAAAGATTGCCTTCCAAACAGTGATAGAACGCCGGGCTGGAATATGAGAAGACCAAATCCAACTGCCCCACCGAACCTTGAGAAACTTATGACGGAGGTGGTCGTACGCAATCTTGGCCGAAATGTCCCTTGAAGGTGAAGTGGACCAGGCGCGCTTATCCTCGGTGTGCGAGATAATGGGAAACCGTAGGATGTCAATGATGATGTCAGTAAAGGTAATGAGGAAGCTCTCCGTGAGATGCCAGACCCCAGAGAAGAACTAATTGGCAATATTCTGGGAAAAGCGGGGCTTAAAAGTCTTAGGAATGCTGATGTGAGAAGCGATGGAATAATCGAGCCAGTTATCACACCAGAAGCTAACTCTGGAGTCACTGCCCAGACTCTAACAGTAATTCTCCAAAATGATAATAACATGACCCCTAATGCACCCCAAATGGACGAGGAGACATGAGCACGGGGGGAACCATTCGTCTTAAGATAGCGCTTGCGGAGAAGACGAAAGGCCATGGAATCCTTATTCAGCAAGTTATTAGCAAACTTGAAGAGGAACAAGGAGTTGGAAGTGATGACGAAATGGATGAAAAGGCCACCCTCCTCACGAGGAGCACAGCAACGAGCCCAGTTAACTGTGCAATGCTTACGCTTAGAAATATTGCCCGACTAGAGAAAATTTCTAATAGCAGTATCTAGTCTACGTATAAGCAAGGTTGACTATTTAAGAACAAGCATGGAATGCACCGTGGTGCTGGTAATGACCAAGTTAACGAGACAAATGCGACCAGCAAATGACAGAGAGGAACCCTTCCAAGTTCCAAACTTGGCCAAAGTCTTATCAAGGATCGGGCAGAGATGAGTAGCACAAGGAATACCACGGAACATGTGCACACCAAGATAAGAGGTAGGGAGGGAGCCCACGGAGTAATTGGAGACCAAACAGATGTGACGGAGGACGGTGATTCAAGCTTTTGTGTACCTACTTATAAAGATTTGTCGAAAATTTAAAAGCTCGCCCGCAAGAGAACGGGATCGTGTGTAGGTTGGTAAGTTGAACCGAATCATCTCTCAAGTAAAATTAGGCTCGGAAGTTCCTTTTGTGTTTGTTTGTTCATGAATACGAAATAAAAATAAAATCCTAATCTAAACATGTAAAAACAATAAATTGATTTAAAACGAAGAACAATTAAAAATGAAGAGTTTTGAAAAGATTTTGAAAACAAGGGTTCTAGAGCTTCGAATCGTTTCCACGATCTATTGGGATAAACCTAATTAATGATTCACGATGATTCTAGGCTCTAGACCCATTAGGTCTAGCCAATCAATTTCATCGATCTCAACATAATAATCCCAACATCATCATCCCCAATCTCAATATCATACAATTCATCATCATACATGGGGGGTTTTGTTTTGTGGAAGATTAATTATTAAACTATCAAGCATGAAAATCAATTAAACTAAATTAAATGAAAAGAAAAATTACTAATTAAATTGATGAATTTACATCGTCTTGATGGTAGAAAACTTGAATATAAATTATCTAAAAGCTAATCTAAATTAATCTAAATCTAGAAATCTAAATCTAAGAATTTTGAAGAGAAACTAAGAACAACTCGGCACTCATTTGGGGTTGTCAATCCCTAAGAGGCCTTACAAACCCTAGGAATAAGGTTAATCCTTTACGTGTAAAACTCTTCCGGTTACTTAGCTATAAGGTGAAAAATAACAATATATCACATAATTGCATCAACCTAGATCAAAAAAGCGGTAAAATAATCTGGAAGTACAAATATACGAATTTAAGCTCAAACTACCCAACTTATCCCAAAATTATTAATAAAAACGAACTAAAATACCCATTAAAATCCAGTCAAATATGCGTTAATCAACTACCCCACGCTTTATTGGTTTGTTCGTCCTCAAACAAACGATAATTTCAAAGATTAACAAGAATGAAAATAAACTCAAGCAAAGAGTCGTGTCGCGCTACATACATAATTTTGAATATATAGATACATGTCACGCAACTCCAAACACTCCATTGTTATTACATTGTCGCTTCAAATCAAGTTCATACATCCTCACAAAGGGTAATATATATGGGTGTACACTCAAAAGCACTCAAGTGTTATCTGCATGGGACGTGTTTATGCTCAAATCATACAAATACATGCACAATAAACAAGAACCGAAAATCAATCTCTTCTCAATCTCAAATTAAGTGCGTAACCAACAAAGAATCGAAAAAGGTCTTTCCGGGTTGTAATGTAAGCTCTTTGGAAAGGTATGGAGTATAAGTCGTGTGGCTAACTCACGATCTAATGTGATCAATAACTCACTCAAATAATCTGATCAAAAAGAAAAGTGCTTCACCTCATACAAAAGAAAACCTCACTAAACACTCATAATGTAGCCTTATACTTAGGCTATTTCTCAACTCGTAACTCTAAACCGACTTTTGCTCGTACCACTTAAATAACTTACGAATCTTATGTTACGCTTCTCTTAAAACATAACTCATTGCCTCTTAAACATTAGGCTTTAAGAAAATAAACAATAAACGCAACCCCTTATAAACATAGGCAATAACTCGACATGATTCACCATCCTCTTTTAATTTTTTTCTTCTGTTTTTTCTTTTTATTTTTTTATATCCCTTTTTTATTATTTTTATGGGCTCTTATTTTTTTTTCTCTTTTTAAGGATGGTGATCCTTTATTACAAACTTTTCATAAATCCCTGATAAAATTTCCAAAACACAACTAACCAATAAAAATAACTAACTCCTACCCCACGCTTTTAATGATTCGTAGGAGTCAACTCATAAACACTCATGGCTAATGAAAATGGATATTTGGATATGATTGGCTCATTCAGAATTTATAGGGCTTCTTCTGTGCCTTAACGTCATTTTCAAAGTCAACTACACACAACGATTTCAAAGAAATTTCAAAACAGAACTCAATCAAGTACATGCAATAATGATAAACACTCAGGATACTCACAGTATTTTCATGAAAAAGTTTGAATTGACGATATTTTTAAGGTTTTGCGAAATCAATTGCGTCCAAGTACCATTTAACAATATATAAATAATAATTTGAAAAATTTTATGCACTTATACACGATCAAAAGACAAGAACATCAAATCATACATAGTTAACTTCGACAGGCAAGCCAGAGAAACACAATATCGCGCAGAAATAGCGATCAATCACATCAAATACTAGCTACTACAAATCACGTTTAAATCTGCACAACTTTGCAAATATAAATCACAGCTCAACCATCCCCCCCCCCCCCCCCCCCCCCTAAAAACTCGGCAATCTCCCAATTGTCATTAATATAACGAAAATAAAAGTAAGGGAGATAAGAAAACATCTTGGAAATTCGATGGTCGAGTTTCTCCAAAAGCGCTTGCGCAATTATCCTTCGTCTTGAATCTCGTGATCGAAAATGTCTTGAAGAAAAACCTAAAAAGACAAAACAAACGAACAAAAACAAACTAACTTTTAAAAAACCATAAGGAAAAGGAAAACAAATACTTGGGTTGCCTCCCAAGAAGTGCTTGTTTAACGTTGGAAGCTCGACGCCTTCTACGGACGATGCTATCTTGGATCCAAAAATAAGTGACGATCGTGCCACGTCTTAGTGTTCTCTAAGAGTAGGAACGGACGATTAAAATCACCAAGGCGGGCATGGTAAGCAAGTCGTAGAATAAAAAATCCAATTCACTTCGGAGGTCGAAAAAGCGAATAATTAATCACCACGAACATATCAAATGTAAATTGGGACATAGGGTGATCCTCTACTTTTGGAATAACTAGGAAATCCGTTGAACAAATGGCATGACCCCCGAACATACCGAAATCCTTGAAATTATCGACATCCCCCATAACATTCTGAAAAATATTTAAAGCTATATCCGAGCATAGGGGAGGGGGAATTTCTTCTATTACCTCAACCACCATCTCAGTCTTAACTCCGATCAAAGCATCGAGTGGCACAGTATGAGGCTCAATAATCTCATCTCCCTCCAATAATTCTTCCACCGCTTCAAAATTAAGATTCCATAACGGTCCGGTTGGAACGAAACGAGGTCCAATAATCTCACCCTTTTCTAACTTGGGCATCGCATCACCTCCATTCTCATTGAGCTTGAGCAGGCTCGAATCTTCAACTTTGTGTGGGTTCTCCAATGGCAACACCTCCACATTATTTACCATGACATCATCAAAAAGTGCAAGAGGGGAGATCTCCACTACATCCCCAATTTCATCCTCCGTACACTTCTCTTCCAAATTCGGATCCACCGTATTATCCGCATAAAACTTAAGTTCGTAAGATCCACATTAAGTTCCAATGGCAATACCCCAACATTCTCGTCTAAAGCTTCATAGATTAGCACAGTGGAAGCAATTTCAACCAATTTCCCAATAACCTCTTCCTTACAAATATCTCCCAAAAATCAAGCTTAAATCCTCAACATCTATGGTGTGCTCCAGCACATCAAAAAATAGCAGCTTTGGTTGACTTTGAATTTTATTTCTCTCTTCTGCCCGTTTCGCTATATAAGACTCGACTTGACGACTTGTTTCCTCTACTTTCTTTTCATGTTCAGAAAGGTCATAATCCTGCACAGTTGATTGCGTAATTTCGCCTTGTTGACATATGGTCTCGGCTTTGTGATCTTGATGCCCCACCATTATTTGATCATTTAGCTTAAGAAGGAATTAAGTTGGGAGGGGAATAAGATTCGTAACTCGGATAGAAAGAATTAGAGTCGGACAAATTATACGAGTCATATCTCGTTTGATAACATGGTGGCGTGGATGGAGCATTTGAAGGTTCAAAACTCTCTATTTCAGCTTGTCGGGCTGTTAACTCTTCATGACACAATTCATTGATTAAATCCTTAAGCTTTTCTTCGGCGAGTTCCGAATCATATGAGTTTGGAGACGGGTCCTGTTCAGACGAGTAGAACTCTCCCATGAACCCATCGTACACTTCGTCCCACGTTTGCATGGAGTCGGGCTCTGCATAATACAACCATTTCTTTGCTCGATCCCTTAAAGCATAATGAAAAGTCGCATCCTTACTGGATCTCTCGTGAGGCCGAGACGAGGGAAAGTCTGGGTGATGTCCTCGTATTCCTAGATTTATTGCATCGGATCCTCGCTCGGATGCCTATAAAAAATCGGGATTTGTTCTATATAGAAACCGTCAAGATCATACTCCTGCATCTAGGGCTCAATGGAATTGAATGTCAAGTTGAAGTACGGAGGAACCCGTTGGCACACGATATATACCTTTGATTGTAACATATTTTTTTATTTTTTATTATTGTTTTTTTAATATCTTAATTTTTTTAATAAAAAAGTTTAATTAAATAAAAAAATCATTTTTTATTTATTCATATATATATATATATATAATTTTTTTAATTAAAAAAAATATATTTTTTTATTTTTTGAATTCTCAATTTTCAATTTATATATATATATATATATTGAAAAACGGTTTGATAAATCTTGGTTTTTTAGTTGTAGACGTACCTTGCAAACGCAACACTAAACACACAAGATTAAACGCACCGGTGGAAAATAATAAAAATGAATAAAACAAAAAAAATCACAAATTAACACTAAAGATAAACGAAACAAAATAGAAACACAAACAAGGTTACGGAGGGCAAACACAAAATTCAAAATCTTTAGTTTTCTCCGGCAACGGTACCAAAATTTTGATCCAAGCTTTTGTGTACCTATTTTTTTTTTTTGGTAGCAAGTATCCGCATATTGTACTTACATGACCACCCTGATTTCATTTAAGATCGACTTCTAAAAAAAGATGGCAATTATACATGAAGGAAATTAATAAATCCATAACGAACTAATATACATTTTCTAAAATACAGACAAGGATACATGGGGAATTAGTATTTTCTAGCATATTGCCCTACTTATAATCAGAAATAGGCACTCATTACAATGCAGAAAGAGATTGTCCCTGCATATTCTTTTGTGTACCTGCTTATAAAGATTTGTCAAAAATTTAAAAGCTCGCCCACAAGATAACGGGATCGCGTGTAGGTTGGTAAGTTGAATCGAATCGTCTCTCAAGGAAGACTAGGCTCTGAAGTTCCTTTTGTGTTTGTTTGTTCACGAATGCGGAATAAAAATAAATCCTAATCTAAACACGTAAAAACAATAAATTGATTTAAAATGAAGAACATTTAAAAATTATGAGTTTTGAAAAGATTTTGAAAACAAAGGTTCTAGAGCTTCGAATCGTTTCCACGATCTATTGGGATAGACCCAATTGATGGTTCACGATGATTCTAGGCTCTAAACTCATTAAATCTAGCCAATCAATTTCATCAATCTCAACATAATAATCCCAACATCATCATCATCAATCTCAATATCATACAGTTCATCATCATACATGGGTTTTTTTTTTTTTGTTGAAGATTAATTATTAAACTATCAAGCATGAATTTAAAAGCATGAAAATTAATTAAACTAAACTAAATGAAAAGAAAACTTACTAATTAAATTAATGAATTTGCAGCGTCTTGATGGTAGAAAACTTGAATCTAAATTATCTAAAAGCTAATCTAAATTAATCTAAAGGTAGAAATCTAAATCTAAGAATTTTGAAGAGAAACTAAGAACAACTCGGCACTCGTTTGGGGTTGTCAATCCCTAAGAGGCCTTAGAAACCCTAGGAATAAGTTTAAAGTGTCTAACTACAGCTTAGGTAACTTGTAAAACCGGATTTATGGGGTAGTATTTATAGATTTTTGAAAAACATGAAAAGGAAAGTTTTTATGTCGGTTCTAGGCACTTAGCGGTAGCGTTAACGGTAAGGTAGCGGTAGCGGTAGGGTAACCGTTATAGAAAGCTATCACTATTTCTTCATTTTTGTACTTCTACACTTGGACAACGGTTCTAGGGAGCGGTAAGTAACCGTTATAGATAGCGGTAGCTACTAGCGGGAGTAGCTATCGCTAGTGCACCGTTAGCTTCTCTTCCTTCTGTTAGGATTTGATGGCACCGTCGCGTAGCGGAAAACAAATTTTTTTTAAATAAATTGAATCGAATTCAAATGACGACGACCCATTTTTAATTTTAATTAATTCAAACAATATTTTAAATTGCTTTATAAATGAAACAATTTGATTTTCGTAAAATCGAATAAGCATGGTCGGTTTCTATTTAATATACTAAACATATATATAACAAATATATATATATTAATATATTAATCATATATTACATACATGCATAAATATATATATATAAACATACAAGTAGTACATCTCATATATTATATATATATAACTATCATTCAGCATGCATAATATTATATATATATATACATATCATTCAGCATGCATAATATTATATATATATATACTTATCATTCAGCATGCATAAGACTCATGCACTCACATATATATGTATATACTAACAGCATGTATTCATACATATAAACACACATATATATATCATATATATATATACACGAATCACTCAGCATACATATAAATATATATACAAGAGCAGCCATCGATACCTCACGGCACGGCGGAGGAACAGCGTGGTGGCTAGAGCTCCGGCGACGAGGTGGCAGCAAGCTCACGACAATGGCGCAACACTTCCAGTCCGTGGCTGAAGATGTGACGATCACTACAGCGGTGGGCAGCGACTGACTCACAACAGCACGGCGGCAGGCGGTCCTCGGCTGCGGCAACTCCGGCTTGGCAGCAGCCATGCGGAGACGACAAGCAGGTGCAGCACGCTGGTAGCAATGGCGCGGCGTTCGAGGCGGCAGCAAGCTCATGACAATGGCGCAACACTTCTAGTCCGTGGCTGAAGATGTGACG
>BMAC01001031.1:347757-359786 GCA_014905375.1 Phtheirospermum japonicum | reverse complement strand
CGATGAGATGCGGTCCACATACACTAAGTACTAGTCTTAATGGGAAAGGCCTGTATCCTCATTATGGCGTAACCCTTTGACTAGGAACAAGTTCGACGAGTAACATTATGTGCTTGATTATCTCACGGTTCTGCTAGACCAATCCACCGTAATAAAGTAACTTCATCAGGGCCATACCTATGCAACTAGCATGGGATAAAAGATATAGAATGCCAATAAGTATAAAAGATATTATTACGAATAAGAAATGATTGTATTACAAGAGAATGGTCAGACCACAGCCACAAGTTGGCTTGCTGGTCACCTTATTTTAACAATCTCCCACTTGACCTAAAGCCAACTATTCATGTATCTAAGTCCCATCGACTCTCGATGTTTCTCGTGAACTGATATCGATAATGGCTTRGTGAAGGGATCTGCAACGTTATCTTCAGAGGTGACACGATCAACAACGACTTCACCCCTCTCTACAATCTCACGAACAAGGTGATACTTCCTCAATATGTGCATGGACTTCGGATGAGATCTCGGTTCCTTGGCCTGCGCCACGTCACCGGTGTTGTCGCAGTATACCTGTACTGCATCGTCCGCACCTGGAAATACACCCAACTCTTGGATGAACTTCCTTATCCAAGAAGCCTCCTTTGCTGCATCACATGCTGCAATGTACTCAGCTTCGGTGACAGAATCAGCCGTCGTGCCTTGCTTGGAACTCTTCCAACACACGGCGCCACCTTTAAGCTTAAATATAAACCCTGAATTTGACCTCGAGTCATCCACATCCGACTAGAAACTAGAATCCGTGAAGCCTTCTATTTTCAGCTTGGCATCCCCGTAGACTAAGAACAGATCTCTAGTTCTTCGTAAGTACTTGAGAATGTCCTTCACTGCCTTCCAATGGGCAGGTCCAGGGTTAGACTGATATCTGCTTGTGACACTCACTGCAAATGCAATATCAGGTCTCGTACAYAGCATGCCATACATTATGCTACCAATAGCAGATGCATATGGTGTCTTATTCATCTCATCAATTTCTGCTTGCGTCTGAAGACACATAGATTTCGATAGACGAATCCCGTGGGACATTGGCAAGAAACCTCTCTTGGATTCTTCCATGTGAAACCGTTTCAACACGATGTCTATGTACAAGGATTGGGACAAGCTAAGCAATTTCCTCGATCTATCTCTATAGATCCGTATTCCCAATACGTAGGATGCTTCTCCCAAATCCTTCATTGAGAAACGTGTGGATAACCATGCTTTGGTTGATTTAAACATCCCTACATCATTCCCAATGAGTAGTATGTCATCAACGTAAAGCACTAGAAAAGTCACTGCGCTCCCACTAACCTTCTTGTAAACACAAGGTTCCTCCGGGTTCTTTACAAAATCAAATTCTTTGATAACTGTGTCGAACCGGATATTCCAACTTCGGGATGCTTGTTTCAATCCATAAATGGATCGCTGGAGCTTGCAAACCTTTTGCTCCTCTCCAGTGGATATGAAGCCTTCTGGCTGCGCCATATAGATTTCTTCCTCAATGTTACCATTAAGGAAGGCGGTCTTCACATCYATTTGCCATATCTCGTAGTCATAATACGCAGAAATGGCCAGCAAAATCCTAATGGACTTAAGCATCGCGACTGGTGAAAAAGTTTCCTCATAATCAACACCTTGCTTCTGAGTATACCCTTTCGCAACCAGTCTAACCTTATAGGTCGCTACCTTTCCATCAACTCCAATTTTTCTTTTATAAATACACTTGCAGCCTATGGGAAMGATTCCCTCGGGTGGATCTACCAAGGTCCATACCTTGTTGGAGTACATGGAGCCCATTTCGGATTTCATGGCTTCTAGCCAATGTCCCTGGTCTGTATCAGATACAGCTTCGATGTAGGTTCTAGGATCGGATCCTTGATCAACCTCATCTACTAGGAATAATCTATCGGGTACTTTCCGAACTCTTTCGGATCRTCGCACCGATGGTTCAGGAGGTATATTAGTGGTTTGTTGAATTTGTTCATTCTCATGTGCTTGAACTTCGGTTTGTGGTTCTCGAACTTCTTCAAGTTCTACCATGCTGCCTTTTCTATCCAATAGAAATTCCTTCTCAAGGAAAGTGGCNAACTAAGATCTTAACTTAGCTAATCTATATCTAATTACTAGAATTTCTAGGAATTAAAATGAGCAAAATATGAAAAACTGGAGAAAAAGCTGGTTTGGGCAGCTTCCTTGGAGGAGAAAGCTATCAGGACAAGTTGTCCTCTTGAAATGACGTATGATTGCTAATATCTTCAGAAAACTGCTTTTCAGTCGATCGACTGAGAAAAAGCAGTCGATCGACTGGCAGTCGATCGGCCTTGTCGGCAGTCGATCGACTGCGATGTCAAAAATGGCCTGAAGCCCTGTAATTCCGTCGATCTTGAGAGGACCCAGTCGATCGGCAGCAGTCGATCGGCCAAGTAGGCAGTCGATCGACTGCAATGTCCAAAATGCCAAAATGTCGCTGGAATTCAGTCGATCGACCAGATATGCAGTCGATCGACTGAACATCCAGTCGGTCGACTGGATTCCAGCTTCTGGCTCGATTTCTCGTTCTTTTCGCGTCCGCCGGTTTATCGAACCTCGTCCGTTGCGCTTCCTTGCTTTTTCCGTCCATTCCCGAGTCGAGTATCAACGATCCCAAACGAGCGTGGGCCCCGCTTGGACGTCCTACGACCAAGAAAAATGGAAACGTGAAAATCTACGAAAATTAATAACAAAACGTACAAAAACTAAGAAAATCTAGAAATACGAAAAATGGCCAACCCGACTCCTAAAGCAACAAAAAGCAAGCGAAAAACACGCAACGTGAAACAAAAACGATAATGAAAATATGTACAAAAAGATGCAAATCAATTACATACATGCATAAATATATATATATAAACATACAAGTAGTACATCTCATATATTATATATATATATAACTATCATTCAGCATGCATAATATTATATATATATATATATATATATATATATATACATATCATTCAGCATGCATAATATTATATATATATACTTATCATTCAGCATGCATAAGACTCATGCACTCACATATATATGTATATACTAACAGCATGTATTCATACATATAAACACACATATATATATCATATATATATACACGAATCACTCAGCATACATATAAATATATATACAAGAGCAGCCATCGATACCTCACGGCACGGCGGAGGAGCAGCGTGGTGTCTAGAGCTCCGGCGACGAGGTGGCAGCAAGCTCACGACAATGGCGCAACACTTCCAGTCCGTGGCTGAAGATGTGACGATCACTACAGCGGCGGGCAGCGACTGACTCACAACGGCACGGCGGCAGGCGGTCCTCGGCTGCGGCAACTCCGGCTTGGCAGCAGCCGTGCGTAGACGACAGGCAGGAGCGGCGCGCTGGTGGCGATGGCGCGGCGTTCGGCTGGAAATGTCTCCGACAATTGGTGTCACACACCGAATGACCCAATCTTCTCGCGACGAAGCACTAGATACGTCGAGAGCTCGAGAACGACGGAGAAAAATGAGAAATCCGAACAATTCGGCGGCGGCGGCTGGAGACGCGGCTGGGATGGTTTGGATTTCTCGTTTGGTTTTGGTGTGAGAGCTCTTCTGAACAATTCAACCTTTTGCCTCTTATAAATAAATATGTAACTAAATGCTCTGAAACGATGTGCTGAAAAAAGGGGCGTGTTTTTGAATTATTTTTGAAATGTTCAAAACCTGTGCGTTCTCTCTTTTTTTTTGTTTTTTAAGAATTGTTAAAAACCAGCCTATTTTGTTTATATAAGCAACGGCCTAACAACAAATGGGCTTATTGGGCCGGCTCCATTATAAATTAAATCCCAGTCGGAATTAAATCATTTCTCATAAACGATAACTCCGAAAAATATAACAGTTATATTTTCGCGTCCAGAATAACTTTCTCATCTATATGAGACTCTTTCCAAAATTCCCGATAGGAATATTCCCGATTCAGTGGTTTTAGTAAAATAAGGAAACTTTTTCAAAACTTACAAAAATGACTCGGTTTTCGCCCAAATAATTTTTTCTTATTTTTCTCAATTCATAATCACAATTATGAACCTTGGATTCAATCGTATTGACATCCAACTATGCTAAAAATTAAAAATTAATTATTTAGCTATCGTTTTCAATAATCAGGAAACACGTGGTGTGACCCTCAATGGTTCAAGTGTAAGCTAGCCGTGGGTTCACAACACATTGTGATTCGAACAACACATTGTTCTTATATGAACTCGTCCCTTAGAGTTCCTGATTAAATAAAACTCATTTTACTTAATCACTGGTCAAACCAGAACCCAACAAATTATGAGAGGCGCCTAGCAACAACGCATCATAATTCCCTATATACAAATGAAGTGCCTGCAAGAACCTTGTGATATAGCTTATATGTACAGTACGATCCCTTCGTGATCTATGTCCTGATTACACAAGAGGTATTGGTTCATCGAGACCTCTTTCTAGTTCAATAACTGTGTGTACGTTCTAGATTCAAGATAGTCCGTTCGTGTGTGACTTAGAAAAAYGCATTTCTCTAAACACCCCATTATCAGCTCTGGCCAGAGACTCCGAGGATTTATCAACCATCAGAACACACAGGACATACATGACTTATCATGCGTCCGAATCCTCTACTACCATGCACAGACTTCCCACTAGATTTCCGACTATGTGAACGTTGCCCCTTTTGATTGGCCTCCAAAGAGACACAGAGACAGGTCACAACATAGCCTGTCCTCTAGTGAAGTCACGGTGAGGTMTRGGTCTTAARGATTAATGTTGTACGCTATACCATAGAAATCATCTACTCGATGAGTGGGAACCACTTAGAGATTTCTAGGCGAGGGAGTTCAGTGAACTCATCTTATGAGHACCTACTTATGTATGTCGATGTCCAGACACCGTGACCGATGAGATGCGGTCCACATACACTATGTACTAGTCTTAATGGGAAAGGCCTGTATCCTCATTATGGCGTAACCCTTTGACTAGGAACAAGTTCGACGAGTTACATTACGTGCTGGATTATCTCACGGTTCTGCTAGACCAATCCACCGTAATAAAGTAACTTCATCAGGACCATACCTATGCAACTAGCATGGGATAAAAGATATGGAATGCCAATAAGTATAAAAGATATTATTACGAATAAGAAACGATTGTATTACAAGAGAATGGTCAGACCACAGCCACAAGTTGGCTTTTTGGTCACCTTATTCTAACACCTTCAACGATTCTATAATGGTTCCAGAAGCAGTGGAATAATCGTTATAGATAATGTCAGCTACTAATTCTTGCTACTTCTTTGCCGGAAAGCTCGATCTTTGACTCTCGATCTTCATACTTCATCCTTTACGTGCTGAACTCTTCCAGTTACTTAGCTATAAGGTGAAAAACAACAAAATATCACCTAATTGATCCAATCTATATCAAAAAGCGGTAAAATAAGCTGGAAGTACAAATATACGAATTGAAGCTCAAAATTCACCTAATTGCATCAATCTACCCAACTTATCCTGAAAACATTAATAAAAATGAACTAAATACCCGCTAAAATTCCGTCAAATATGCGTTAATCACAGGGGTAACCGAAGAGCCAAGGTATATCTTAGATTTTGTCAGGCTAAGAATCTGCCCAGAGAAATCCCCAGAGCGACGGAAGATATCCGAAATGGACCTAGCATTACAAGTTAAAGTCTTACTCATAACGAGGATATCATCGGCATAGAGAAGTCAGGTCGGGATGCAAAGTGAGCGACCGGCCTGGATTAGAGAGATTGTGCCGTGATCCGCAGCAAAATAGAAGGCACGCGCAAGAACATCCTCCATAATGAAGAACAAGAGAGGAGAAAGGGGATCCCTTAGGTGGACACCACTGGAGCAGCTAAAATGGGGAGGCCCAAGGTAAGGGAGGTAGGCCAGGGGATTAAGAAAAGGGAAAAGAGAGTGATGGGTTGACCAGGAGGCCGTATGTTGGGCCGTTAAATCATCTGAGCCCAGCTTGCTTGTGTTTACTCTGTTGGGAAATGAAGAATTGGACGCAGCCAGAATAGAACTCGGCAAGTGGGTGCATAGAAAGAGGGTTAAGGTTGACCAAAATAGCCATGCAACGCAGGTTCCAAAGGAAAAGCGGAGGGAGAAAAGGTTGTCGGAAGAGACGGCGTGGTGACCATGTGTGGCACCGTCGAACAATCAGCCGAATAGAAATGGTTGGTGGCCACTGTGAAAACCAATGGCGCATTACAAGAAGAGCCTTGAGGCTCAAGAAAAGTCTGGTGTGAGGGAATCGAGTAGGGGAGAATCCGAGATTGGCCATATTCATGGTTGGCATATTCACCGTCAGCAGAGGCATAGTAGACGTTGCGGCAGCGGACGAAACAGCGGCCAAAGTCACCAAAAAAGTCTACGACGAAGGTGGGAAAGCCAATGATGCCGCTGGCAGGGTTCTAAAGAATAAGGGGAATGCGGGATTGGGGAGTAGGGTGGTTGATCAGCCGTATAACGGTCCACAAGAATCTACTGTCCGGAGCAGGATTGCTGGTGGATGAAAATCCAACGGCGGAGGAGTCTGGAGATGTGGTGACGAAAAAAGCGCAGGTTGGCCAAAAATCTGGTGCATAAAACGGAGGGGAGGATGTTGATAGACCGGCATTGCAAAAGATCCGGTGGTAGGCTGGGGAAACGAAGCTGCCCACGGGAGAAGAGTGGGTGGTCGGGCGAGCAGGCTGGTCGACGGCAGATCGTATGGTGAGACGTCTAGTGCAAACGAGGCGACGAGTCCAGGAAGTGAGGGTGGTTACACTTGGAGAACTAAGGAGTCGGCGCCGGATGGCTGCAAGCAGGTTGGTGGCGTGGCTGCGGTCGTCCGGAGAGGCGTCGTGAGCCTGGCCGTGTGTTGAGCGAGATTGGCCGGAGCAGCCATAGCCAGAGGTTGCGTGCTGCTACATGTTGCTGCAAGAGAAACAGGTTCAGGGTGCTGTTACACGTTGCTGCAAATAAGCACCGGAAAATCAGCCGTGACAAGTTTTGTGGGTGCCAGCAAAGTGGAAACAAATGGCCGACGGCTAGAGGACGCCGTGAGGCCGGCGGGGGTTCTGTTTGGTCGGAAAAAGTTATGAGAGTGGATGGAGTATTTTCTGTGTTTTTTCATTTTTTTTCTTTAATATTGCTAATTTTTCATTTTCACCCGTCTCTTTCATGTTTTTCTTCTTCTAATTTTAGAATCGATCGGGTTTCCTCCTTCTCCTCGACTCATCGTCAGCGGCGGTGGTGAACTGAAAAGGTGGCGGTGGTGTTTTCTGGCGACAGTGTGCAGGCGACATCGGCGGCGGCGACAACTGGAATTCGATGAGTGGGGCGGCCTCGATGGACGACGTGGCGAACTGGAAATTTAGCGATGTGAGCAACTCGGCGAAGGTGTGCAGCTGTGCCAAGGAGGCTTTGTCTTGTTTAGCGTCTCATTATGGTGGTTGTGCAATGACGGAACGACTACGCGATGCTGATTCGACGGTGATTCGAACTTTTCCGCACCTATTTTTATTTAAAGTTTTCAATCTTAAAAAGTTCGCCCACAAGAGAACGGAATCACTTGTAGGTGGGTAAGTTGACTCGTATCGATCTCAAAGGATAGCTGATTCAGAAGTTCGTTTTATGTTTGCGTTACACGAATAAGAAAATAAAGAAAAAAAAAACACGGTCGCAAATTGGTTTGGTTGTTTTAAGAACTAGAAACTAGTTAAACTAACTAAATCTAAATATTATCTAAGCTAGAACCTAATTAATTTAAATTAAAGATTATTTAATCTAAGAATTAATTATCTAAATCCTAAGATTAATTTAACTATGAACAACTAAATCTAGAAATTATTATTAATTAAAAGATTTATAAAACGATGTAGGAAAATTAGGGTTCTAGAGCTTTGATTCGTCTCCACGATTGCTTGGGAAGTCTCAATTGATGGTTCACAACGAATCTAGGATCTAGACATAAGATCTAGCTAATAATAATAATCAATCTCAACATCACAATTCCAGTACAATCACAAGAACGATTCATCATGAAAATAACTATTATTCTAAGAAAATTATTTAAACCAATCAAAAGCATGCAACTAAATTAAAAAGGGAAAGAAATAAATACTTATTAATTAACGAAGAAAATAGCAGCGTTCCACGACGAAGTCTTGAATCTAAATTATCTAAGAACTAATCTATTTTAATCTAAAATCTAAGAATTTAAAACTAAGAAATTTAAAGAGTAACTAAGGAATTAGAAGGGCACTTGTTGGGGTTGTTAGCCCCCAAAAGGCTTTGAAACCCTATGAATATGATAATGTATGTAAAAATCTTAAATACATAGGGTATTTATAGTTTTTCCATGTCTTGGGGCCCAAGAAATCACAAAAACGCGTTTCCAGCGCGTTGGCATCGACGGGCGTCGACCGACGCATGTCGGATCGATGCTCACATAGACTTTCTATGCTGACACTGGGTAACCTAGTGTGAATCAGCATATCCAGTGTCGGCAGGGCATCGGTCGATGCGAGTAGCTCTCGGCATCGACGTGGGCAGCTCTCGGCAGCCAGTGTCGGCAAGACTCAGACACTTGGTAACCTAGTGTCGGATTGGTACCCAGTGTCAGTTTCAATACTTCAAATCGCGGCCCGTTTTCGTTGAAAATCCACTCGTAGGCCCATTCTTGACTACGTCCAAACCAAATTACTTTAAAATACCTAAAATAAACATAAAATTAATTAATTACGATTAAAATACAGTAAAATAAGTTAGAGCTAAGAAAATATGAAAATGTGCTCAATCTATCCAACTTATACCAAAAAATAAGAAAAACTAACTAAAATACTAATAAAAATCAAGACAAATTCGTGCTAATAAGACGGCAACGGTTCCGAGAGTGGATGATGATTCTGGCGGTGGTTCTGGCGGCGGTTGGTTTCGATATTCCGAAAATTGGATGACGGTGGTGGTGGTGGTTTTGGATTTAGGATTGTGGCAGAGATTGTTTCGGTTTTGGTTCGGAGCGACCAAGAAGGGTTGTTGATGGTGGTGCTTTCGGCTGGGATTCGATTGGGATGATGACTGGACTGAATTTGGTTCGAATTTCAAGCTGCCAGATCAAAAGAAAAATGATGGTGATGATGAATGTTTGAAAAAATAAATAACTTGTAAAATAAAACACTTTACCTAATGTTCTTGCTATGTTTTGAAGAAAAAGATTGACAATTTTAGGTGAGAGAAATTGAAAGGGCTATTAATTGGAATTCTGAAGATGGGAGAATAATTTGTGTAATATTTTAAGAATTTATTGTAATTAGATGTGAATTCTTGTTGTATATGTAGACAATAAATGGGGGGAATGAGAGATTAGGGAGAAAGAAACTTGGTAGGTAAAGACAATGTAATTCCTAGCTTATCCTTCCATAAATATCTTCCCCTGTTTATAACTATATAAAGGGGGACCATTATCACAAGATGCCCTAATTGAAATAATTAAACAAGATTGTATAATAAAGCCCAACAACATAATTATATTTTTAGCCTATTAAACATTAATTATAAGCCCAGCACCGCGGCCCAACGACCCGTTCTGCTCCAGCCTGCCTGGATGCCCGATGACCCGATTCGCAACCGCTTCTCTTTTCTTATCCACATTTGTGCCCGTATCTCTCTCTTCTAACCTAAAAATCGCAACTTTCTCCTCCACTTGACCTAGATTCCCATCCCCCTTGCCGATTTTGCCCATTCCGGCACTCTCTGGCTTCACACCCATAACAATACCCTTCCGATTTTCAGATCCTTGTCCGCAAGGATCGAAAGTTGGGAACTTTTTAACAATCAGCTTCTTGTCCTCCCACAAAGTCATATCCAAATTAGGGTTTCCCCACTCCACCAGTAATTGTTCAATTTTCTCACCCTTTCTGTTAATAATCCGCTTGTCTAAAACTCGGTAGGGGTGCAATTCAAAAAATTCCATCGGCGTCGACCTCCGGCAACTCTTCAAGAGGTAAAGTGTCTATTTTAATTTTCTTCTTCAACAAAGATACATGGAAAACTAGTTGTATTTTAGATTCTTTGGGTAATTGTAACTTATAGGCCACTTTCCCAATCTTTTGTATAACAGTGTACGGGTTGTAGTACTTGGAGGCTAGCTTCAAGTTCTTGCGAAGGTGAAGGGAATTCTGCTTGTAATGTTGGAGATTCAGGTATACCTCATCCCCTAACTCAAAGTGTCTATCTGTTCTGGTCTTGTCTGCATTTGTCTTCATGCGATTTTGGGCATGCAATAGGTTTTCCTTTATCAACTTCAGCATGATTTGTCTCTGTTGAATTAGGTCCTTAGCCTCCCCATTTTGTGCATCCAAATATGGTCCTGTAGATAAGAAAGGGGGTACATATCCATATAGGGCCTGAAAGGGTGTCATCTTTAACCCAGTGTGGTAACTTGTGTTATACCAGTGCTCAGCAAGTGATATCCACTTGATCCATTGCCTGGGAGAAGTACTAGTCATGCATCTTAGGTAGTTTTCAAGGCACTGATTCAACCTCTCTGTCTACCCATCTGTTTGGGGGTGATACGCTGATGAAATATCGAGCCCTACCCCTAACATCTTGAATAAGTCCTTCTAAAATGTGCTAGTGAAAACCTTATCTCTGTCTGATATGATGCTTACTGGTAGGCCATTATAGTGAAAAATAGTTTGGCTATTGTCTGTGCTGTGTAGGGATGAGAGAGTGGTATAAAGGGGCCACTTAGTAAACCTATCAATCACTACCAAGATCACATCTTTCCTCCTGATTTAGGTAGCCCCTCTACAAAATCCATTGAAATATGTGTCTAGGCCTGTTCAAGAATGGGCAAAGGCTGTAATAACCCAGGATGCCCTTCATTATTTGGTTTGTTCCTCATGCATACATCACATGATTACACCATCTTAGCAACATTACCCTGTATCTTAGGCCAATAGAAAATTCCTTTCATCCTCATGTAAGTACCATTTACCCCATAGTGGCCACCATAAGTTGACTCGTGCATAGCTGATAAGATCTGTCTCCTGACTTTGTCATCTTGTCCCGCTACTAGTCTGTCGTTGTACCTCAGTATTCCACCACTGGCTGTGTATTCTGGAAAAAGAGTAGGATTTAGACTCTTGCAGTTATGATTTTATTGCAATGAGGGTCATTAGCATAGGTAGCTACCACATCTTGTACCCAATATGGAATCATCTGGGTGATAGCCTCACACCTGTTCTCAAACTCCTCTCTTATTGATAAAGCATCTACTGCTCTATTCTCAACCCCCTTTATGTATTGTATCTCATAGTCCAGTCCTAAAAGTTTAGTTATCCACCTTTGTTGCATTAGTGATCTCACCCTTTAGTCCAACAGATGTTTCAAAGATTCCTGGTCCATCCTGATGATAAACTTATCCCCTTGTAGGTAATATCTCCATCTTCGAATATCCATTAGGACAGCTAGGAACTCTCTCTCTCATACATAGACAAGCTCTGGTTCTTAGGACAAAGTGTTTTGCTCATGTAAGCAATATGTTTGACTTGTTGCATTAAGACAACACCCACCCCATGCCCACTGGCATCAATTTCCAATACAAAAGGTTGAGCATAGTCAGGTAGGGTCAGAACAGGAGTAGAAACCATGGCCCTCCTTAACTCTTGAAAAGCTTCCTTAGCTTCACTTCCCCATTTGAACTGATTTCTCTTTAGAAAGGTTGTAAGTGGTTTTGCAAATGATACCATACCCCTTAAAAAAAACTCCTATAATAGCCTTTTAACCCTAGGAAACCCCTTAATTGCTTGATGATTCAAACTTTTCCGCACCTATTTTTATTTAAAGTTGTCAATTTTAAAAAGTTCGCCCGCAAGAGAACGGGATCACTTGTAGGTGGGTAAGTTGACTCGTGTCGATCTCAGAGGAAATCTAGATTCG
>BMAC01001031.1:319373-347676 GCA_014905375.1 Phtheirospermum japonicum | reverse complement strand
AGGGATTAATTAAGCTAAGAGTAATAAATTAAATCTAAAGATTACTTAAGCTATGAACTAATTAATTAAGTCTAAGATTATTTAAATTAAGATTTAATTATTTAAAATTAAGATTAAATTATCTAAAAGCAATTAAATCTAGAATTCATTTAAATTAATTAAAAGACTTATAAAACGATTTAAGAAAACTAGGGTTCTAGAGCTTCGATTTGTCTCCACGATCGCTTGGGAAGACCCAATTGATGGTTCACAATGATTCTTAGGTTTTTAGAAGAGTCAAAGTCAAGTCCACTAGGATGGAGTGTCAAAAACATAGGTTCAATTAATGATTTAGCTTGATTTGTAAATTCGGGAGCATAGGTTGATAAAAATCTCTTTGAACTTGTAGAGTCTTTGTGAATTTGCGTTCATTGTATTCATTTGACATAATTGGAGAGTTCATACCCATATAAATAATTGTATTTATATCTTGAGAGTATCTTCATAAAATTAGTAAAAACACTAGAACTTTCCCTAGACTTGGTCGAGGGCTTAATGCGAGAGGTTTGTGAAAATGGTCTTAGGCCATTTTTGACACCGTTTAGCCTTCTAAAAATAAAACTACTTCAAATAAATAATCTCTAGTTAGCCCCTTTTGAGCTTATTATCCTATTCTTTGTTAGCCACATAATTACAAGTTTATTGTACACTCTTGAAAAAAGTGAGTGTGAGTTATTTATTTTGACAAGAGTAATTGTTATGTTGGTTGAATGAAGTTGAACTAGTAAAGCAGTTTTATAAATAAATTTAAAAAATGAAATTTTAGGGGTATCGAGACCCACATTAGCAGTCGCTACATAACCCAAATACGAGGGCCGTTTTCCAGAAGACCAATCACGACCCACAGTAGTGATCACGAAGGAAAAAAACTTTGAAGAAAGGGTTTGGTTGTTTAGACTATTTTATGAAGGATTTGTTCTGCATTTTGGGTTTTTAGGTTGAGGCGAAGCATATTTAAAAGCTTCAAAAGTTATTGATATTCTTGTATGTTAGTTCGTAGTTAGTCACTTTTATCTAAATATTACATACTGAACAAAAGATCCTACATTGCAACCTTTAGAAAGACCTTTCTACTTTCCAACCACTTGACCAAACTTATTAAAAAAAACTTTAGAAAGACCTTTTTGATTCACAAATTGCATGTATTTGCCTTGTGCATGGTGGATATTGTAGATGAAGGGAAAGCCTATGGGATAAGCGTATTCTTGAATTTATTTGACCATATACACATCCTTATACATGAGTGATGGGTGAAATTACATATCTTGTGACGTCGTGAACAACTTCATTCATGAACTTGGTAAAATTCAATTGGAGTTTGGGAGATTCAAGAGGCTCGGATACTAGGATACTTTACTTTTTTTTTGAGAAATTCATAATTTTCTTTCAAATTGTAACTCTGATTTCCAATTTCCTTAGAGGGGTCTTGGATTAGCTGCATTGGTTAGGACTACCAATGTTTAAGTTTTGGGGAGTTGATATACACATTTTTACATGCATATTGAAGCTTATTTCACTACGTTTTGACTATTGATTGTGCATAAACAACATAATTTTATCGTATTTTATATATTTGGACATTGCTACGTGTTTTGTCATTCTTTAAGTTAATTAACTAATATTTAGCATGATTGAGATGCCACGAGCTTGAAGAGAAGTGGAATCTCAGTTTTTCAAGGTGCTAAGACCATGAATAGGAGATGAATCACTTTTAGAGATCCGGAAGTAAAAAATAAGCGAATAAAGAGAAAACGAACAAGAATTAGCAAAAGATTCGAGAAGTTCCGCAAATCATGGGTACCAAAATGCTCATAACTCTTACATCACTTGGAATTTAAATATGTGTAATATATGGTTAGAAAGATAATTGATCTGGATTTACAATAATATTTATGGTTCATCATTCAGAGGTAAATCAAGAGAGATATGAAAAAAGCCATACGAGCTACTAGGGGGCTGCAGAAGAGGTCGTGAACGATCGTAGTGGTCACAACAATTGGCTGATCTTTAGACTTGTCGTCGTGACCCAATGTCACGATCGCTCCCTGACCTACTCCAAAGAGTAGTTTTTTAGTTCAGGAGTTGTGACCGCTCCCCAACTCACGACGATCCCAAACACATTACAAAATGATAATATTTCGACTTTAAGGCAAATATTTGTCAAAGTACTATAAGAAGAGAGCTGAGAAATGAGTCTGATACATCCAAGAAGCCATATAATACCACATAGTAAGGATTTGAGTAAATTTGGAGACTGTAAGGAGTTTGGCAAGGAACAAGAAGAACAACGAATCATTTTCGGAATTCTTGGTTAATTATTCTCCTTTTCTTTTATTCATTGTTTGATCATGAAGTGTTCGATGAAATGTTTGAATAAGGATTTAGCTATGGCTAGCTAATTTCTATATATTTTGACGTTAGAAATGATGAGCCTTGATAATTTATGATTTTCAATAAGTGAAGTACGATCCTTCCATTATTCTTATGTTCTTGAATTACATGTTTGCATAATTGTTTGACAATATCTTATGCTTATTAGTTATAACAAAACATAATTCAAGAGATGGTTTTGTTAATTGAACCTTGAATATAAAACATAATAATTAACAAGATCAAGATATTTGGGATTATACTTTAAGTTTGTAAATATTTTAAACCTTTTGGAGTTATAAGTACGATTTCAAATCGAGATATGCTTTTGTGCTTATGATCTAAGGTTTAATCATTTCGAAAGAAAGGTTAAACTATTTTCATAATTTACTTATAAAAGATTGAGTCAAGAACAATACTTGATGAATTGATATTACATTACATCCAATCATTCATTGAATCGATACCTTAGAATATCTTTCTCCAATTATCTATTCTTTTGGTTCGCAATTGGTGTTAAACTTGGCAACTTGATATAATAGTTAAATTATTTTATATTATTTCATGTTCACCAATTATTTATTAACAAAACTCAACCAATCATGTCATATGAGCTTATATAAAATTAAGTTATCATAATTATATTACTTATTAATTCGAAGTCATTGGTCCTCGTAGAATACGACTTTACTTGTTGGTATTCTAAATCTACATTGTACACTTGCGGTTAAATCACAAATAAAATAAGCGAACAACAATTGTGGTGTTTATGGCCATGGGTAAAATCTTTTCCAATCTTCATTTGATCAATCCGGTGATTTTGAGGAGCATGACTATGCGGTTCAAGTGTATTAATTAAATCAAGCCAATCAAGGGTAATAAAATCTCCCTCCTCGTCAAAAAATCCATTGAAATCACCCCAAATTTAGGTTGTGCAACACCTACAATGCTTAAGCTCAACCCACTTTACAAGGACCATCGGCTAAACCTCAAGTTCCTTACAATTCTATACCACAATAACCGACAATTGTCATTACCAAAAACCTCCTTATCTTAGTTAGCCATATCTTAGTTCTCTTTTTCTTTAAGTTTTGGGAAGTTTCCTTTTCCAAAAACTTGATATTTAGGTCTGTAGCTTGTTTTTCATCATTTTACTTCAAGACTTGAGATTTTAGTTCCTTTATGCATTTGGATTGAGGATATTCTTTAATTCTTAGTAATGTTCATTATTCCCTTGTCTTTAATTTCCATAATTGCTTATAATTTCTTTTTTAGTCATTTTCAAGATATAGGCTTTGTTTCTCGTTAGTTCTTATAAAGCTTTAAACTTTGTGGTACTTTCAAGCTTTATACGTTAAGTCTACTCTTAATCTCGAGTTTGCTCTTTCATTTTCATGTCTTTATTGCTTGATTTCATGTTAAGGATTCTTAATTGCATTATTGTTGTTCTTGTTTGCTATAACTTTCATTTTTTGCAATTTCTCATTTCTATATGCTAAATCAAGTTGGTCTAGGACCTAGATAAGTTTAGATCCATCAATTGATAAATTATTGGGTATTTAATGTGTGTATCTCAATTTGCACGATTTTAAATTGAAAAGTTAATTGTTTGGCCAACTCTAAATTATTTTAGACGTCTATTGATCCTAAAAGCAGATATCAACTTCGGGTTGAAATCAAGTAGAGGTTGGGACTGATGAGCCCGACATTAGGATTGATAACCCACACTTATGCACATTAAATGCTCGATAAATTATCTAATTCATCATGGAGACGAGTTTAGTTTCATAGACCCGCTTTATTTCTTTATTATATTCAATTTCAATTTTCATCCTATATGTTAAAACCAAACCCCAAACATTATGTCGTATGGTTAGAATATATTTTCTTTTCTTTAATTTTCATTTTTTTACAAACATAGTAAACGCTCTCCAATTAACCTTCCTCTGGAGACATGACTCAGGAAGAACTCAATCGATCTCGTCCTATTACGAGAGATATTTCACACTTCTCTATTTTGAAAGAGTTATGCACGAATTCCTCAATCAGATTTTGGATTCGTTGCTAGGGAATGACTTATGATTAAAGAAACTTTTGTTCATTTTTTTATTTTTAATATAATTTAGTTTAATATCTCATCTCATTCAATACGTTTGATTTTTATTTATTTATTTTGTTAAGTGTTATGTATGCAAGAACAAGTATCTCTCGGTGGAGAGTTAGTTCCCTACATTGACAACCCTAACCACATTAGACGGAACTCTTGTGTCAAAATAGATCATGAGCACTTAAGAGCCTCCCTTCCTCTTTTTCCTTAGACAAACCATGACGAGCCACCTAGAGTTATTCATTACAACAATAACCTTTTCTTACAAGCTCACAACCATAATGAGCAAGAGACTCGTTCTCATCTTGCCCCGTATATGAACCAAGATCCTCAAGAGTCTCGGACTCCATACAATACTTAGGCTCCTAAGAATGCTCGAGCTCCATATACTCCTTCTCAAAACCGTTTTCATCCAAAAAAAAACTCAAATAACCAAGCTCATTATGCTAACCAACGCGTACCTTCTCCACCTCATGTCAATAATACTCTTGTACAAGATCATTGTATAAAAACACCATAGAACCCACCACCTTATAATCCATATCAAAACAACCCAAACAATTAATTTTTATATGATGCTCTGCCACCTAACAATTATCAAGAAAATCCACCACCTAATGTTCATGATGGTCCCTATACATCTCACGATCTCAAGGATGACCCTTATGCTCCTTATAAACCATTTGGGGGCCAGTCCAAATTGGAGGACTCTCATCCATTCTTAAGCCCATTAGCGTCATGCATTTGTTTGAGGCCGCGACTCAAAGTTATGAGCTTAGAATGGTGGATTACAATGACTTACCATATTTACATGGCCTTTCACTTGAGCATACTCTCACTTTTCTCTAGTAATTCAAATTTATTATCGCAAGGTTTCATAATCAAGGTCTACATGTAAACCAAATCAAGATATGATGTTCCCCTTACTCAACAAAGTAAATAGCTAAAATTTAGCTAATGTCTTTGCCTTCTGATTCTATCATGGATTGGAAAATTGTGAACGATAGCTTCTTGCATAAGTTCAACTCGCAAGATAAAGTGGTCGAACTATGAATAAAGATTATTTCATTTAGTCAAGCTGATGATGAGCTCTTACATGAGGCTCGGGGGCAGTTTTCAAATCTCCTTGCTAAGTGTCCCCATCATTTCTACCTTAAAGAGATTCTCAATTAATTATTTCAACGATGCTCTCCAACTCTTATTCCAATATATGGTGGATAATGCTCCCAGTGGAAATATAAGGAACCAATAAACCAGAAAGGTCCATGATATTTTATTTTCTTTAGCAAGAATAGACAACAAAAGAGCTCTCGAGTAAGAAGGTCTAGTGTTAATGTTGTGTCACCCCGTGAGACTCCTTAATCAAGTGATGAGTTGTCGAGGCAGGTGGCTTTTTTCAATCTTAATGTGTAACATTCACTAAAAAATACTTCTAGTTTTATGCCTTCGTCCGAGACTTCTAGCAATTATAGTGTTTATGTCCATGGGGAAAATCTTCGCCAATCTTTATTTGTACAATCTAGTGACTTTGAGAATCAAACCTTTGTAGTTCAAAGGTATTAATCAAATTAAGTCGGCCAAGGGTACTAAAATCGCCTTCCTCATCAAAGAAATTTCTTTTCTCGAAAATACAATCCTGAGTGAAGAATCAACCCCACTTTAGTTGGTCCAATGCTCAAGCTCAACCCACTTTTCAAGGATTGTCGGCTAAACCTCAAGTTCCTCAATATTCTAGGCCGCAATACCCAACAAGTCCTCCTTAACAACCACCTCTTTAGCTTAGTTATCATTATCTAGTTTCTTCAGTTTTTGGGATGATTCCTTCTCCCAAAACATGATTTTTTGATCTATAGCTCTTTTTTTGTCATTTTGCTTCAAGATTCAAGCTTTAAGTTTCTTTATGCATTTGATTTGAAGATCTTCATTTAGTTTTTAGAAAGCTTCTTTATTTCCTTGTCTTTAGTTTACTTAATTACTTCTTACTCATTTTCTATATATAATCTACATTTCTCATTATTTTTTTAAAAGTTTTAAACTTTGTGGCCCTTTAATGCATTAGATGTTAGATCTACTCTTAGTTCTGAGTTTCCCCTTTTAATTTCATGTCTTATTGCTTAATTTCATGTTTAAGGTTCTTAATTGCATGTTTGTTGTTCTTTCTTGCTAACGCTTTGATTTCCTGCAATTTCTCGTGTTTATAGGCTAGTTCTAGGTTATATAGAATTTTGATAAGCTTAGAACCATCGATTAGAAAATATTAGGTGTTTAATTATGTTTATCACAATTTGTATAGTTCTGAATAGAAAAATTATTTATTTGGCCAGCTCTTAAGTATATTTAGACGTTGACTGATACCCAAGGGAGATCAAAATTGAACTAAAATTTAATTGAGGTTGAGAATAATGACCCCGACGTTGGGAGTAATGACACCGATGTTGGGACTGATAACCCCAAAGTTGGGTTTGACAACCTCGACGTTGGGATTGATGATTGATGCCTATTAAATGCTCGATAAATTACTAATTAATTTTGTAGATAAGTCTAGTTCCCTAGACCCTTACTTTATTTCTTTATATTTTAAATTTCAATTTTCATCATAGATTCTAAGAAACAAACTCCAAATATTGTGTCTATGTGTTTAAAATAGATTTTTTCTTTGTTTTTCATTTTTTGTTACAAACATAGAAACCACTCTCTGATTAGCCTTCTTTGAGGGACAAGATCAAGAAGAACTCATTGCAATATAATTGATCTCATCTTATTGCGCAACATATGTCACACTTCTATATTGTAAAGGAGTAGTGCAAGAATTCCTCGATCAAGTTTTGGCACCGCTGCTGAGGAATTATTTACGCTTAAAGGAGTTTTTTTCATGTTTTAGAGTAATTTAGTTTAATATCTCTTTCCATTCAATATGTTTTATTTATTTTTGGAGTGTTGTGTAAGCAAGAATGACGAGCTCTAGGTAGAGAGTTAGTTCCCTATGTGGACAAACCCATCGTCATTAGACCAAATTCTTGTGTTGGAAATGATTGTGAGCACTTAAGCGTCTCCTATCCTCATCTTATTGAAACAGACCATGTCAAGACACTAATGGCTATTCATTACAATAATAACCCTCCCTTACAAGCTTACAACCACAATGATCCTCATTCTCATCATGCCACGTATATGAATCAAGATCCTGAAGAGTCTTGAGCTCCATACAATCCTTAAGATCCTAACAATGCCTAAGCTCCTTATACTCCTTCTCAAAACCTTTTTTCTCAAAACAACTTAAATAACCAAGCTTTGTATGCTAACCAATACATACCTTTGCCACCTCATGTCAAAATTACTCTTCCACGAGATCATTATGAATAACTACCATACAACTGACCTCAAAATAACCCACCGCCATACAATCTATCTGAAAACAACCTGAACAATTAAGTTATATATGATGCTCCGCCACCTAGAAATTATTAAGAAAATACACTAACTCAAGTTCATGACAATTCCTATGCGCCTCATGCTCTCCATGATGACTCTTATGCTCCTTATGATCCATATGGGGGCTAATCCACATGCATGAGGGAGGCCTTTTATCCATTTTTAAGCTCAGCATTGTCAAACATTTGTTCGGGACCCGTGGCTCAAAGTTATGAGCTTATAATGGTGGATTACAATGACTTACCAGTATTTTTGTGGACTTTACTTGAGGATCCTCTAACTTGTTTTCGGAAATTCGTGTTTATTATCACAAGGTTTCCTAGTCAAGTTGTTAATGTACACCATATCAAGATGCAATGTTTACCCCACTCAACGAAGGATAAATCTCTAATTTGTCTGATGTCTTTTCCTTTTGATTCTCTCATGAATTGGAATTGTAACCGATAGATTTTTATTTAAGTTCTATTCACATTAGAAAATAACCGAACTGTGGTTAAAGATAGCTTCATTTAGTCAAGCCAAGGATGAGCACTTCCATGAGGTCTAGGGAGGTTTTTGGATTGCCTTTCTAAGAGACCCAATCATTTCTACCATGGAGACATTCTTAAATAGTTCTTTTACGATGGTCTCTAGCTCCAATGCCAATACATGGTGGATAATGAGGCCGGTGAAAATGTAGTGGACTGATAAACCTGAGTGGTCTTTGATATTTTTATTTCCTTGAGTGAGAATAGCAACAAAAGAGCCCCCAAGCAAGAAGAACTAGTGTTAATGTGGTGTCACCCCGTGTGACTCCTAAGTCAAATGATGAGTTATCGAGGAATGTGGATTCTTTGCAATCTGAATTCGTAATATTCACTAAAATACTTCTAGTTCTATGCCTCCATTCTAGACTTATAGTAATTGTGGTGTTTCTATCCAGGGGCAAGTCTTTCCCAATCTTCATTTGATCAATCTAGTGATTTTGAGGTGCAAGCTTTTGCAGTTCAAAGATATCAATCAAATCAAGCCTGTCAAGGGTACCAAAATTGCCCTCCTTTTCAAAAACAAATATTTTCTCAAACATATAATCTCGGGTGGAGAAATTACCCCAACTTTAGGTTGTCCAACATCATCAATGCTCAAGCTCAACCCACTTATCAAGGATTGTTGGCTAAACCTCAAGTTCCTTATATTTATAGTTCGCAATACCCAACGAACCCTCCTTACCAACAACCTACTTAACTTAGCTAGCAAAGTTTTAGTTATCCTATTCTTCAAGTTTTGAGAAGTTTTCTTTCCAACAACTGGTTTTTAGAACTGGAGATCGTTATTCATCGTTTTGCTTCAAGAATCAAGTTTGAGTTCCTTTATGCATTTAGATTGAAGATCTTTATTTAATTTTAGTAAGTTTCGTTATTTCCTTATCTTTGATTTCGTCAATTATTTGTAATTGCTTTTCACTCATTTTCTAGATCTATGCTTTGTTTCTTATTATTTCCTTTAAAGATTAAGATTTCGTGATCTTCTCAAGATTTAGATATTAGATCTACTCTTATTTTCAAGTTTTCTCTTTCAATTTCATGTCTTTATTGCTTAATTCCATGTTTAGGGTTCTTAATTGCATGTTCGTTGTTCTTGCTTGTTATGGCTTTGAATTGCTTCAAATTTCATGTCTATAGGCTAGATCTAATTGTTCTAAGACGTAGATAAGTTTAGAACCATCGATTAGAAAATTATTGGGTGTTCAATTATGTGTATCTCAATTTGTACAATTTTGAATTGAAAATTTAGTTATTTGGCCAACCCTTAATTATTTTTAGATGTTGATTGATACAAAAATGAGATATTAATATCAGCTTGAAATTAAATTAAGTTTGGGATTGTCGACCATGATGTTGGGATTGACGACCCAACTTATGCACATTAAATGCTCGATAAAATTGTCTAATTGATCTTTGATATGAGTATAGTGCCTTAGACCATTGCTTTATTGCTTTATTGTTTTCAATTTCAATTTTGTCACAGATGCTAAAATCAAACCCCAAACATTGTGTCCGCGTGTTTAAAATAGATTTTCTTTTCTTTATTTTCTGTTTCATTTTACAAACATGAAAACTACTCTCCGATTAGCCTTCCTAGAGAGATACGACTCGGCAATAACTTAATCAATCTCATCCTATTGTGGGAGAGATTTTACACTTCTCTATTTTGAAAGAGTTGTGCATGAAATCATTGATCAAACTTTAGCTTCGTTGTTCAGGAATTATTTAAGATTAAATAAACTTGCATTTATTGTTTCCATGTTTATAGTGTAATTTACTTTAATATCTTTTTCCATTCGCTTCTAATTTTTTGTTCACTGTTTTGTATGCAACGATAATCTCTTAGTGGAGAGTTAGTTCCCTATAGTGATAACTTTAACCTCATTAGACCAAACTCTCGTGTCGAAAATGATCATTAGCACTTAACCCTTTCTTACAAGCTCACAACTATGATGAGCAAGAACCTCGTTCTCCTCATGCCTCATATATGAATCAAGATCCTCAAGGTCTCAGGCTCCATATAATCCTCAAGATCCTAAAAATGCTCGAGTTCCTTGTACTCCTTCTCAAGATCATTTTCCTCTAAAAAAAGCTCAAATAACCAGACTCTTTATGTTAAAAAAGTAATACCTTCGCCACCTTTTTTTAATAAAGTGCGAAATTATTATTAAATAAGAAGAAAATTGTTTATACAAACACAGATCACGACTTCTATTCCTTGACCAAATGCATCTGTTCAGGCCTCATTAAAACCTCCAGTGGTAAACCCACCCTTTTGGGAGAAACCCTCGTAGAGGAAAGATTACCCTCCCCATGCCAATAGTAGAAGGAATAGAACAAAGCTATAAAGAACGCTAAAATCCACAAGTCGGCTAAAAGTAAAAATAAGTTGCAACAAACAGGTCATGATTTAGAAAGCAGTAATACCAAGGTCCTCTGCCGGACCGATATTAGACTGCCATCTGAGGGGATGATGTCAAGGTTGTGATGAACGGTACACCATTTTACCCAAAATATCATTGTTCACCAGATCTAAGAGAAACGCTGGGGGAGACGTGAACCAGTCATAACAGGGAGAATTGGATTTGGAGAGAACATCAGAAGCACGATTGCCTTCTCGATAAACATGAGAAACCATGAACCCGATCGAGGTAGTGATAAAGAGAATCCGATGCCAACGACACAGGAAGCGCCAAGGGACATCCAGTCTACGCTTCATAAAAAGGTCCACCACATAAGTCGAGTCGGATTCTAGCCAAATCTATCTCCAACCTTTCTGATCAGCCTCCTCGACCGCAATAATCGCTGCCTCCAACTCTGCCTCAAAGGCGTAACCCTGGTCTAGCGATCTTGAAAATCTGCCTTTTACAAAGTCCCTGCACGTGCGGAAAAAGCCTGTCGCAATACAATCTCTAGGGCAGTCCAGAGCACTACCATCCATGTTCACCTTAATCCAATCGGGTGAGGGGGGCAACCAGGACACAGGTGTAAGGGTGGGCGGAGGCTCGGGCTGACCACGCACACCCAATTTGCGCAAACAGATCAGGTGTGAAATAGTGTTTGCTATCATGCCGTTATCAAGGGCGGAAGACTCTAAAATTAGCGAGCGGATGAGAATAAGAGCCTATGTGGTGGAAGGATGAACTCCATTGCGGACAAAATTTCACCTGAGGTTCCAAATCGTCCAGATCGTCAAGATGAAAGCCGTTTTCCAAAGGAAGAGTACCTGCACACTAAAACGATAGTCAATAGCAAAAACAAAAAAAATGATCAAAACCACCTGAGAGGGGGAGTTGGATATCAAAAGCATCCTCAATCCAGCTCCAGATGTAACGCGCAAACCGAAATTCCGTTAGCATATGGTCAACCTTCTCATAACTCTCAAAGCAAAAGAAAAAAAAAGGAAGGACCAATAAACCCACGCCTGCGGATCACGTCGAAGACACCGAGCCAATTAAATATTGCCTTCCAAAAAGTGGTAGAACGCTGGGCTGGAATATAAGAGGACCAAATCCAACTGCCCCATCGAACCTTGAGGAACTTCTGACAGAGATGGTCGTACGCAATCTTGGCCTAGATGTCCCCAGAAGGTGAAGTGGACCAGACACGCTTATCCTCAGTGTGTGGGACAATGGGAAACCGGAGGATGTCAATGACGATGTCGGTAAAGGCGACAAGAAAACTCTATGTGAGGTGACATACCTCAGAGAAGAAGTAATCGGTGATAGTCTGGGAAAATCGAGGCTTTAAAGTCTCAGGAATGTCGATGCGGGAAGCGATGGAATAACCGAGCCACTTATCCCACCAAAAACTAACTCTGGAGTCAATGCTCAGAATCGAACAAGAATTCTCCAAAATGCTAATAATGTGACCCCTGATGTCACCCCAAATGGACGAGGAGACATGAGCACGGGAGGAACCGTTCGTCTTAAGATATCGCTCACGGAGAAGATGAAAGGCCATAGAATCCTTATTAAGAAAGCTATTAGGAAACTTGAAGAGGAAAGAGGAATTGGTAGTGGTGACAGAGTGGATGCCAAGGCCACCCTTCTCACGAGGGGCACAGCAGCGGGCCCAATTAACTGTACAACGCTTAAGCTTAGAAATATCGCCCGACCAGATGAAATTTCTAATAGCAGTCTCCAGTCTGTGTATAAGCGAGGTCAGCCATTTAAGAATAAGCATGGAATGAACCGTAGTGTTGGTAATGATCGAGTTAACTAGGCAAATGCGACCAGCGAGAGACAGAGAGGAACCCTTCCAAGTTTTAAACTTGGCCAAAGTCTTATCAAGGATCGGACAGAGATGAGTAGCACGAGGGCTACCAGGAACATAGGGACACTGAGATAAGAGGCAGGGAGAGAACCCATGGAGAAATTGGAGACTTGGAAGATGCGACAAACGACAACAGGAGTAACCGAGGAGACAAAGTAAATCTTAGATTTCTCTGGACTGAGAATCTTCCACCTCAAAACAACCTACCACCTCATGTCAACACGATTCTTCCACAAGATCATCATACAACCCACCTCCAAAAAACCTACCACCTTCCAATGCATCTCAAAACAACTCGAACAATCAATTTCTATATGATGCTCTGCCACTTAGTAATTATTACGAAAATCCACCACCTCAAGTTCATGGTGATCCTTATGTACCTCATGATCTACAAGATGAACCATTATGATTATTATGATCCATATTGGGGTCAATCCACATGCATGAGGGAGTCCTCTCATCTATTCTTAATCCCATCTTTGTCATTCATTCATTTGGGACCTGCAACTCAAAGTTATGATCTTAGAACAGTGGATTATAGTGACTTAACATAATTTCATGGCCTTTCCATTGAGGGTCCACTCACTTTTCTTTGGGAATTCAATTTTATTATAACATGCTTTTCTAAATAAGTTATTCATGTAGACCAAACCAAGATGTAAGGATAAATCTCGAATTTGGCTAATGTCACTTTGACATAATAGAGTAGGACAATCCGATCACATACTTCTAAAAGTAAAGTCGGAGAGAGGAAAGTAAAAATTCAAAAAAAAAAGTCGATAACAAAAATCAAGAGGGGATATAAAGGAAATATTTGGCCTAACACAAGGCCTCGGATAAAACGCGACGGTTTTGAGAAACATTACTGGGGAATAGGTCTTGAGAGAGAGAGAGATAGAAAGAGAAAAGTAATCTATAATTAGGGCCGAACTCTTCATCATGTAGACTATAACCATAAAAAACTAATACAAACTTCTTTCGCATTTTTCATATGGCTTTTACGTTTGTTGTGGTTTTTCTTGTGTGTTATTTTCTGGTTTTTATTTCTTGTCGACCTTCTTTTTGGCATCAATAAAAGTCTATCAAAACTTACAATACTTGGACATAACAATCTATTTAATAAATAATAGTGCATAATATTAGATATCTTCCCGTTAGATCAAAAGTAAGTTTGTGCTTGAAAGTTGCTTGAGAACTTTAACTCGTTTGTGTATAGTTAATTTGAATGGCCAACCTTCTCACTCCACCTTGAATCCTTTAGGGCCTATTTGAACTAGGTTTCATTGGGATTCTAAATCGCAGTATTCAAAACCATTAATATTTAGAATTCTGTGAATTTTAAGAATTCTTATTTGTTGTAGGATTCATAATCTTTTACTATTTATTGTAGATGTCAAGTCATGTCTGGAAAGTGGATGAAAATATATTTTTATATTATATTTGATGTCAAATCATGTCTAAAAAGTGTGAAAGATTTATTTTTATATTTTATTTAGCAATATATACTTATTTAAATGTAATGATAATGAAATAAAAGATGAGTGTGGGGTTAGGTGTAAGAAGTTGTTGGTTGAGTATTGGAAATTTGAGTTCTTGATTAAATGAGGATTGGAATTCAGAATTCTAATCCAGGTATTGAGAGTCTAAAAACAAACATGGTCTTAGATAGTTGTAGATTCAAATATACTTGTTGATATAGTTGTTTAAATCATATGATGTTGAATATTGAGCTGGAGTATATTTTCATATTTTTGAGAATTGAGTTTTACAATTGTTCTGTTTGCCCTATTTGTACAAACGGCTGAACAAGGCTAAACAGCTCTCACCTCTAGCTAACCACTAGCTAACCACTTGCTAACAAACTTAAACAACTTCTAACTATTTTGACTTGGACTTGGACTTAATTGAAAAATAAACAATTTACAATTTGACCCCTAATACTTCAATACACCCCCTTCAATCTGGACCGGCCTTGAACATTTTAGTTTTCAGAGAAAGCTTCTTGCAAAGATTTAGAAATCTTGGTGCTGCCAAAGGCTTAGTAAATAGATCAGCAGGCTGCTCTTCGGAGGGTATAAATCTGACCTCCAGCTGTTTTGCAATCACTTTTTCTCTAACAAAATGAACATACAACTCAATGTGTTTTGTCCTTGCATGGAAAACTGGATTTGAAGCCAATGCTGCAGCACTTATATTATCACACCAGATTATTGGAATGCCAGAAGTAGATATGCTCAGTTCTTGTAAAAGTGATTTTAACCACAGTATATCAGAGGTTGTAGTAGCAAGAGACTTGTACTCAGATTCAGCACTGCTCCTGGATACCACACATTGCTTTTTTGAGCTCCAAGTTATTAGGTTTTGACCAAGAAAAAGACAGTGACCACCTGTGGACCTCCTGTCATCAATGCAGCTTGCCCAGTCAGCATCTGAGTAGGACTCAATAGTCAGTCTGTGAGTAGGATGAAAGAATATTCCCTTTGAAAGGCTTCCTTTGACATATCTGAGAAGATATTTACAGGCCATCCAGTGATTTTCAGTTGGTGCATGCAGAAACTGAGATAATTTATTGACAAAAAATGATATGTCTGGTTTGGTCATTGTTAGGTATTGAAGGGCACCAATTGTACTTCTGTAGAGTGTAGGATTGGCAAACAATGTGATGTCCTTAAGATGCAGTTTTTGAGATGGAACCAAAGGAGTTTGTTTGGGCTTGCTGTTTTCTAGACCAGTTTTACACAACAACTCGTGTGCATATTTGGTTTGATGAAGTAAAAGGCCTGCACTTGAACTCTGAACCTCTAACCCTAAGAAATAGTTGACTTCCCCCAAGGTTTTGAGTGCAAAAGTTTTGCCTAAAAGGTGAATAAGCTGAGTGATTTCACCTGAATCTGCTCCTGTAACAAGAATATCATCTACATATACCAGAACCACTAGAAGTTTGTTATTTGTCTTTTTGTAGGACAAGGAAGTGTCAGAGCCAGAAATAGACATTCCTGTGGAAATGAGAAAGTTTTTCAGCTTTGTAAACCAGGACCTAGGAGCCTGACTGAGACCATATAGGGCTTTTGTCAATCTGCAGACAGTATTTGGATATTTGGAATCCACCAAGCCTTCTGGTTAAGTCATGTAAACCTCCTCATGCAAATCCCCATGTAGAAAGGCGTTATTTATGTCAATTTGTTGTATGGACCAGTTAGAAGTGACAGCTAGGGTAAGAATGAGTCTAACAGTGCTAGGTTTAATTACAGGACTGAAAATATCAAGGATGTTTGTACCTGTATGTTGTTCAAAACCCCTAGCAACCAACCTAACTTTGTATCTGTCTACACTACCATCAACCTTATACTTTGTCTGGAAGACCCATTTATTTGATATGACATGCATGGATGAATTGTAAGGTACCAGTTTCCATGTTCTGTTTGCCATTAATGCATTGAACTCCAGCTACATTGCAGCTTTCCATCCAGAATCAAGTAAGGCTTGAGTTGCAGATAATGGTTCCAGATATGGCAAGGATGAAGTGATAGGATACAAGACTTTGGGTTTATAGATCCCATGCTTGGATATTATAGTCATGTGGTGTTTTGAAACTGAGGGTGCAGGGGATATGACAGCATTAGGAACATTTGTATCAGGTGCAGCAGGAGTGGAATGGTTAGTTTGACTGTTTGAATGATCTGTTTGTGAAACTGAAATGGGAAGATGCACAGTTAGATTTATGCCTTCTTCATTGGTGTGAGTTATGGGAGTAATATGAGATGATGTGACTGAGGATGTTTGAGAAGATGAGTTTGAATTATTTTCAGCACCTGAGGTATGGAGTGGAGAAGAAATAGGCATGGGAAGAGAAAAGATAGCTTATGATGTTGCTGATTGTTGTTTGTTTGAAACAATCATTTCAGTATAGGGAAATTCAGTTTCATTGAACACCACAGTGGCTGCTATGTACACTCTGCCATTGGTACTCAGACATTTGTAACCCTTGTGGTTGGCACTGCATCCAAGAAACAGACATTTAGAAGACCTAAAAATAAATTTGTGGGCATTGTAGGGTCTTAGGTATGGATAGCATGCACAGTCAAACACTTTTAGAAAGGAGTAATCTGGATCTTGAAGAAATAAGGACTGGTGAGGAGAGATGTTGTGGAGAACAGGAGTAGGCAAAAGAATGATGATGTATGTGGCTGAAAAGAATACATCCAACCAGTATTTGAAAGGGAGGGAAGCTTGAGCCAGGAGTGTCAGACCAACTTCAACAATGTGAAGATATTTTCTTTCTACTCTTCCATTTTGTTGGTGTGTGTGTGGGCATGGATGTCTGAATTGAATTCCCAATTGATTTAGGAAAGGGACAAAGGATCTGTATTCCCCTCCCCAGTCTGTTTGTAGGGTCTTTATTTTAGTTTGAAATTGTCTTTCAACAAGATTATTGAAATTTTGAAACACATGGAATGCTTGAGACTTTGTTTTTAGAGGATATACTGAGGTGTACCTAGTGAAATCATCTAGGAAATGTATGTAATATCTATAGCCATCAGTAGACAAAACATGAGATGGCCCCCAAATGTCAGAATGTATTAACTAAAAAGGTGCAGTTGTTTTAGTGGGCTGAGACACAAATGGTTGTTGATGCATTTTTCCAAGTTTGCAGGCATGATAGAAAACATAATTATTTATTTTTGTAGGAATATGCAACTGATGTAACACAGTAGACAATACAGATTTTGAAGGATGTCCTAACTTTTGATGCCATACATTGGCATTTTTGGAAACAGTAAAAACAGATGGAACTTTATTACAATGAGAATTTGAAGCTGAGAATTTTTTACAAGATGTTTGTGCAGAAGACTTTGTTCTAGAGCATTCTTCAGATTGTGAAGATGAAGTATGATCTTTGGAGTGATGGAGGCCAGAGAGATGAAGCTGATAAAGTCCATGTTTAAGCTTGCCCTCCAGCAGAGTTTGGTGAGTGGTTTTGTCATTGACAAGACAACAATCCTGATAGAATTCAATAAGTACATTTTTATCTTTTGTTACTTGAGAAATGCTTAACATATTTTTGGTTATGTTAGGTACAAACATAATGTTTTTTAGTGAAAGCTGAGAGGAATTGGATGTTGGTAAGTTTCCTGATCCTATTTTAGCTATAGAGAGAGAGGAACCATTACCTACTACAAGCCTTTCCTGACCAAGATAGTCTGCTGAGTGTAGGTTTAGGTTCTCCATATCTGCAGTGACATGATTTGTGGCACCACTATCAAAGTACCAATTTCCATCTGGAGATGATCCACTACCATGAGCTCCTGTGCTAAGATGAGCCTGAGGACTTGACATGGATATATTTGAGTTTCCAGTATCTGAATAGGGACCGAAGAAGTTGACATCAAACCTCTTGAAGCACTTGAGTGCAACATGTCCAGTTTTACCACACAACTGACATGTAGGTTTATTATTAGTATTTTTATAGAATCCGCCACGTGCTCGAAAGTTTCTACCACCTCCTCTAGTGTTGTTCTGCTGATAACCACAATGATAATTTACATTTTCACCATACACAACATTAGCAGAAGGATGAGAGTAAGACTGAACATTAGCATTTAGAGCTACTGAGGACTGTGTAGCCTGAACTGCTTGTTGAAGACGAAGCTCATGAGTTTGTAAGGCAAATTGAACCTCTTGTGGTGACAAGGGATCATTTCTAGTTGTGAGGTTGACAACAACAGATTCATAATCAGACCCAAAACCCCCTAAGATATACAATGTCAATTCCTCATCACTGATAACTTGTCCAATTGAATTCAAGTCATCAGCTATATTCTTCATTTTTAAAATATATTCATCAACAGAAAGATCTCCTTTCTTAACTGTTTGCAACATGAATCAGAGCTGAAGAGCTCTAGATTTTGACTGTGACTGAAATAATTGCGCTAGCACATTCCAAATATCATTTGTAGTAACACATCGGGTAAGTTGACCAAGCATAGACTCTGTGATTGATGCTAGCATCCAGCTAAACAGGAATTGATCTTTGCGCAACCATAACATGTAATCGAGGTTAGGGCTTGAAGTACCAATTGCCAGAAATTTGGCCGGAGTTGGTTCAGTGCCGAGGAGAACACCTTCAAGACCACATGCTCGGACTGTGGATAGTACTTGGATTTTCTAGTAATTGTAATTTCCTCGATCCAAACGGAGGCTGAGCGGCATAAGATGTGGAATCGCCGATTAGATTGACAGCGTAATCTCTTGAATTGACTCCATTGATAGCTGCTTCATCGGAGAGAAAGGAAATATACAATTGCTTCGCCAGAGAGGAAGGGGACACGCAATTAAAAGGGGAAAAAGGCCACCGGAGAAAAATTGCCGCCGTAGGCTCTTGATACCATGTTGAATATTGAGCTGGAGTATATTTTCATATTTCTGAGAATTGAGTTTTACAATTGTTTTGTTTGCCCTATTTGTACAAACGGGCTGAACAGGGCTAAACAACTCTCACCACTAGCTAACTACCAGCTAACCACTTGCTAACAAACATTAACAACTTCTAACTATTTTGACTTTGACTTGGATTTAATTAAAAAATAAATAATTCACAATTTGAACACTGATACTTCAATATCTAAGAGAAATGGTCTACTTTTCTGACTCTCTACATCTCTGAATGGCTTTGCAGGCCCTATCCTACGATAGTCATATTCGGATTTTCCAAGTCAGAGCTAGATTTTGTATTTAATGCTCTTGGAAGACTCTTTTTAAGAGGCTATCGTGATGCTTGTCGAGTTTTTCTTCAATGTGATGTCATTTTATTGGGATTTTCTAATTTGTGCTCCTCCAATCATTAATGCTCCTATGATAATCCTTTATTAACATGCTCTTCTGATAGATTGTACATTTCTTCTGATAGAGCATTCTAACTTTTATGCTCTTCGCACTTCGCACTTTATCAGAATATGATAAATATATTCACTTGCATTTCAGATTAACCTATAGACCCTTGTATTATTTTTCTTAAAGTCTCTTAGTCAGACTTTTAATCTTTTCCAATTGCCTATTTTAATTGAGATACTTAGAAACAAGTTGAAGAAGATTTCTTATTTGTCGAAGAAAACTTCTTTTTATTGGTTGTCGTCTTGTTTGTGTGAGAGCAAATATCTTTTATTTGTAATTAGTGCAAAAAGTTGAACTACCAAATAAAAGGGCACTAACCTCAAGAAGAGATCAGCGACCTGAAGCTGCTTCAAGATACAATACAGCGACCTCTTGATCCTTCTGCAAAATACCTTGATGACCTCGCTAGTCCTGCAAAACAGCGCCTCAAACGGGCTGGATTTCGAGCCCGTTAAGGCCCTCCGACTCTTAAGTTAATAAGCGAAATCAACACTCTTCCCTCTCACAATTAGAATAATAATGCAGTAAAATAATATTGACGTAGTCGTCTAATGAGAGGCACACGCCCCTTTATATAGAGATATGGGAGATCTCCCTCAATCTAAGGTTACCTTCTATAACCATAATTCCATTCATAATACAATTCTATAACCGACTTGGGGAGGAAGAGAGCTGGAGAGAGAAATTAGGTAAGATGTAGATAATGTAATTCTTGGTTATTCCCTTCATTTCCTTAGTACCAAATATAACATGATTTTTAGGGGGGGCCAACTACACATGTCAATTAATCCTCTCTAACCGGTAGAAAAATATAACAACTCTCAAATAAGACAAACTAATAAAATGGGCTGAAAATAATAAAAGGCTTAAGATAATGAAATTGGGCCGTAAGCCCAACTGATGCATTAATTGGGATCTGCTTCAAACGAGTCCAAACCCGCTGCGCTCCAAACCGGTTGTTCCTCTTTTTTACCATTCGACCCGCAATGTTTCTTCACAATTCCGCCCGTCTCCTTCCCTTTCGTTTCACCCTGTGACCTAACCTCCAAAATTCCGGCGATTCCCTTCCGATCCATGACAATACCGCCCCCCTCCGAAGATCATTGTCTCCAAGGATCAAACTTTGGAAACATGCAATGTAAGTACCCCTCATCTTCCCAAGTTGCGTTGATTTTTCTGTCATTTTCCCAGTGAATGAGGAATTGAATAATCTCACCTCTTTTTCTCCTTGCAACCCTTTGTCCAATTGACTCTCGAGGGGAAACCTGGAACTCCCCTTCATCATCCATCAAAGGGAGGGGTGTGTTTCGCGGTGGCACCAGATTAGGGCTAAGCTTCTTCTTTAAAAGGGATACATGGAAAACCGGGTGAATTTTTGCATCATCAGAAAGCTCCAATCGGTAAGCTACCTTTCCAATTCTTTCTATAATTTGGTATGGACCATAAAATCGGGCAGAAAGCTTGTGATATTTTCCTGAGTGCAATGGAATTTTTTCTGAAAGGCTGTAGCTTTAGGTACACCCAATCCCCCACCTCAAATTATTTCTCCACTCTGTGTTGATCTGCATAAAATTTCATGCGTTGTTGTGCTAGCTTTAGGTTTTCTCTGAGGTCATGTATTAACTGTTGCCTGCTATGAATGAATTCTTGTGCATCTGGATTTTATGTGATGATGTGTGTCTCCATGAAAGAAGTAGGAGGTTGATAACCATATAGGGCTTGAAAAGGTGTAGACTGTAGGCTTGTGTGGTAATTTGTGTTATACCAAAATTCAGCTAAGGGCAACCACTTAACCCAGTGTTTAGGATTGTGGTGAATCATGCATTTGAGATAATTCTCCGGGCATTGATTTAATCTTTCAGTCTGTCCATCAGACTGGGGGTGGTAGGCAGAAGTAAAGTCCAATTTTGTGCCTATAGCCCTGAATAGCTCTTTCTATAAAGAGCTACTAAAAACCTTGTCCCTGTCAATCACAATGTGTAGAGGTTGTCCATGCAGTTTATAAATGTTGTCTAGGAAAATATTAGCAATTGAAGTGGAAGCGTAGGGGTGTGTTAGAGTAATAGAATGTCCATATTTAGTGAACCTATCAATAACCACTAAGGCCACATCCTTCCCAAAAGATTTAGGAAGTCCTTCAATAAAATCCATGGAAATATGAGTCCAAGCTTGTTGGGGAATGGGTAAAGGTTGCAACAAACCAGGGTATAAGCCAACTTCATTCTTGCACTTTGAACACACTTCACATTGTTTAACCCATTCCTCCACTTCCTTTCTCATAAGTGGCCAATAGAATATCCTGCCAGCCCTCTTGTATGTTCCCAAAATGCCTGAATGGCCCCCAAAGGCTGAATTATGCATTTCTTTCAATATAGTTCTCCTGAGGTTGGAATCATTTCCCACTCCTATCCTTCCTTTTTACTTGATGACCTCTCCCTGTAATGTGGAATCAGGATATGCCTTGGGATCCATAGTCTTTGCAGTCAATATCTTGGCAAAGAAAAGGTCAGTGGAATAGCTGGCAGCTACTTGCTGGATCCAAGTAGGTAAGGTGGTTGAAATAGCCTGGCAAGATTCAGAGCTGGGCCCTTGCCTGGATAGGGCATCAGCCACCTTATTCTCTACACCCTTCTTGTAGTGAATCTCATAGTCAAACCCTAATAGCTTAGTGATCCATTTCTGCTGCATTGGGTTTACTATTTTCTGGTCCAACAGGTGCTTTAGGGCCTGTTGGTTTGTCTTGATGATGAATTTGTACCCTTATAGGTAGTGCCTCCACTTCTGAACAGCCATTAGCACAGCAAGAAACTCCCTCTCATAAATGGACAAAGCCTGGTTTTTACTGCATAAATTTTTGCTCATGTAGGAGATAGGCCTCTCATCCTGGATCAGTGGCATCAGTTTCTAACACAAAAGGTTTAGAAAAATCTGGTAATGCAAGTACAGGTGCTGTAACCATAGCCCCCTTGAGCTTATCAAAAGCTACTTCTGCCTATGTAGTCCATGAAAAAGCCCTCTTCTTGAGCAAATTTGTTAAAGGTTTGATGATGAGCCCATAGCCTTGTATAAACCTCCTATAATAGCCTGTAAGCCCTAGGAATCCTCTTATTTGTTTGATGTTAGTAGAACTTGGCCAGTTAACCATGTTTGCGATCTTGGTGGGGTCTGTTGCTACACCTTCCTGGGAAATGATGTGTCCCAGGTATTCAATATGTTTCTGCCCAAAAGTGCAGTTGATCTTATTGGCAAACAGTGTATGTTTCCTGAGTAAGGATAAAACTGCCCTCAAATCTTGGTGGTGTGCTTCCTTTGTCTTGTTGTAGACTAATATATCATCAAAAAAGACTAACACTGATCTCCTCAACATGTTTTGAAAAACCTGGTTCATCAATGATTGAAAGGTAGTTGGTGCATTACAAAGCCCAAAAGGCATCACTAGGAATTTATACTGACCATGGTGAGTATTAAAAGCTGTAAGGTACCTATCTTCTGGCCTCATCAATATCTGAAAGTAACCTGACCTGAAATCAAATTTAGAAAAGTATTCTGCTCCCTGCAATTCATCCAGTAGCTCATCAATGATAGGAATAGGGTAGTCATGCTTGATTGTTAAGCTATTTAAGTATCTGTAGTCCACACATATCCTCCATGTGTTATCCTTCTTTTTGACTAACAAGACAGGAGAGGCAAAAGGGCTACTGCTGTGTTGTATAACCCCAAAGTTCAATAATTCCTTAATAATTCCCTCTATCTCATTCTTTTGGTTGTATGACACCCTGTAGGGGTATTGGTGTTTAGGGTTGCTACCCTCTTTTATAACAATATGGTGCTCCACCCCTCTAACAGAGGGTTGTTCCTATGGTTCTTCAAAAACATCCTTGAATTCAATCAATAAATCTTCAAAACATGTAACAAGCTCCCCTGATTCTGGTTTAGCTTTAACCCAGTACAATTCCTCAAACTGTGAAGGTAACTCCTGGTGAATCATCTTGAACAGAGTAGGTCCAGAAATTAGGTGACACTCATGTGAGGATGATATTTCCTGTATCTTAACCCTTTTCCCAAGCAATGTAACAGTAAATGTCATATGGTCATAATCTAATTCCACGGGAGTACAAGATTTCAGCCAATCACCCCCCAAAATTAAATCACAGCCTTCATTTGCCAAAACTCTTGGGGAATAGGAAAAAGGATGCCCCTACATTTTCCATTTGAGTTCAGAAACCCTTGTTGAGCTAACCATTTTCTGCCCATTTGCTACCTTCACTAGGATTGGTTTGGCAGGTTCAAGAGTGCACCCCAGCCTCTTAGCAGTTTCTTCTTGAATAAAACTCAGTGTGCTCCAAGTGTCAATCAATATATGTAGCCTCTCTTTTCCCACTGATCCATTAAGTCTCATAGTAGTAAGCCCTCCTTCTCCTGATATTGAGTTTAATGACATCTGAATCTCCTCTATACTATCTTCAATTTCTTGTTCTGGTGTTTCCTGGTGGGAATAGGGTTCCATGTACTGATTCTCTTCCTCTTCAGTCATGATGAGGTAGGAAATCCTGTTTTTGCACCTGTGCCCTGCAGAAAAAGATTCATCACAGTTGTAGCACAGTCCTTTATCTCTCCTGGCAGCCATCTCAGAGGCTGTGAGCAGTTTAAATTGGGGTTTATTTGGGACTGGTGGTGGTCTCAATGTAGTACTTGTTTCATTCCTTCTGGGGATGAAAGGAACATTGGGTCTATCTGTAGTCCTTAGTTTCTTTATAATTTCATCTAGGGTATGCAACTGTCTCTATCCTAATTCAATAGTTTGTTGTAGAGTTGTGGGTCCAAACATGTGTATAAAAGATTGAAGCTCCTCACTCAAACCACTAATAAAACTGGCAATAAAGTATTCTTCAGAATATGCACCATTGTTTAAAAGCAACATGCAGGCTCTCAACTCTTCAAACTTATCCACATATTCTAGATATGCGTGTGTATGCCTCATTTTATTAAACTCAGCAATTAATTTTTGTCTCTTTTAACTCATCAAATCTAGCTGATAGGATTTCTAAGAACTGAGACAAAGTTAGGTCCATTTGCCTGATAGAGAATTGTTGGTACAATTGTGAGGCCTTACCATCAAAGTTCATAGATGCTAGAACCACCTTCTGAGCATCTGGGATACTTGGGATGAGTTTGAAGTAACTCCAACATTTTAATATCCAAGACCTAGCTTGAGTACCATCAAACCTTGGAAAATCTATCTTGGGCAGTGGGCTGATCATGTTTTGGTGTGGTTGATCCTGGATAATCCTGTGGCCTGTAACTGGTTGCTGCCTGTTAAAACTTCTGGGTGGTGTCCAGCCTGAGTTTGGTTCACCCAGAATAGAACCCTCATCAGCCTGTTTCTGCACTTTTTCTGTGTTGAGTAACTACAGCTGAATATAGGATAAAGTTTTGGCTAGGTGATCAAATTTGCTCATCATATCTGTGCTGATTCCATTGATCTGCTCCTGTAATTTAATTTCAGTGGCTTCTCTTTTTGCAGATTCCATTTGAAGAACTTGATCAATACGTTTCTGGGCCTCTTGAAGATCCTTAAGCCTTGTTCCTTCTGCCATTTCAGAGAATCGGAAGGCTCTGAGTACCAATTGTTGTATTTGCTAGGTTTTGTGTAGTAATTTGGTTTATATTTTCTGGGCTTATATGAAGAACTGCATGAATATGTATGAATAATGCTGAATACTAATGACTTGGGGAGGAAGAGAACTAGAGAGAGAAATTAGGTGAGGTGTAGATAATGTAATTCTTGCTTAGTCCCTTCATTTCCTTAGTACCGAATATAACATGATTTTTAGGGGGGACCAACTACACATGTCAATTAATCCCCTCTAACCGATCGGAAAATATAACAACTCTCAAATAAGACAAACTAATAAAATGGGCTGAAAATAATAAAAGGCTTAAGATAATGAAATTGGGCCGTAAGCCCAACTGATGCATTAATTGGGATCTGCTTCAAACGAGTCCAAACCCGCTGCGCTCCAAACCGGTTGTTCCTCTCTTTTACCATTCGACCCACAATGTTTCTTCACAATTTCGCCCGTCTCCTTCCCCTTGTTTCACCCTGTGACCTAACCTCCAAAATTCCGGCGATTCCCCTCTGATCCATGACACATACATACATACATACATACATACATACATACATACATACATACATACATATATATATACCATAATTTTTTTAATGATAATAATATAGTAAAAATCAAATCTTATAATATAATCATATTTGCACTTGGACCGAAACATTAAGGTTATTTTTGTACATTTTCTTATGTAATATTGTGATACAATCTTATATAATAATATACTTGTGATTAATATAGTAGTTAGTCATATTTATATACAAAATAATAATGATATCGAATGGTGATCTTATTTTTTGTATCACAATAAAGTATATACGAAATACAACTTTATTTTATTTTGTTCAAACTTAATATTTAATATTATATTAATTATGTTTTAGCCTAATAATTTACATGATACTTAGTCATGTATTTAATTTAAACAATATAGGAGATCTATTAACAATATTTATATTTCAGAAATTATAAAGAAATTTTATGGGGATTTTTTCTTTGTCCTAAAAATAGAAAAATCTTCACTTCACCATTGGTTAGTATTTTGAGAAATAACTCTCAAGAGGTTGCAAATTTTCATTTCTTTTCTTTTTTGTATGAAAAATGTGACTAAATAGTAAACATTATATCAATCATCAATACATTGTTTTATAAGAGTGTAGATAAAACATATATAAGACATAACTTTTTTAATGAAATTTTTTTCCACAATGTTTTTTTTAAAATAAGTTTTGTCAAGTGATTGAAAGTAGAAGATAAATCTCAAATAAAGGGTTAGTGATCCTACTTGAGCTACAAGCTCGTGGTATCTTTTTCCACAATGTTATTAGTTATTATATTATAATTAGTAAATCTTTTATAATATCATGTCACGATATTATATATACATACACACACACACACACACACACATATATATATATATATATTATGGAAAAATTCTCATGTACTCCTAAAACATAAAAGACAATTCTCATATAGTTCAATGACTCTTATTATTCCGATATGAGCCAAAAACCTTCCATTTAATCAATAAGTACAGTTAAATAATCAAAACTACCCCTACGCCTTTCAATGCATAATTTATGTAAAAGAGTGGGTATAAATAGGGAAACTAGACCTCAATTATTTCAACCCCCGTTTTCCCTTTCTCCTTCCTCTCTGAAATGAAATCGGCGAATCGGGAATCGGCCGCAGCACCGGCATCTCGACGGCGGTGGTGACGGTAAATCGAGCGGCGCGGTGATGGCGTCTTCCAGGTGGGCAGAGGTTCAGGAACGGTGGACATCCTCCACTTGACAGCAAAACATCAACGGCGATTCGCGGCTGAGAAAGGTGGCGATGGCGGAACGGGCAGCGGGCAATCGGCGGACCTTTCGCTTCCTCGATCGTCGCCGGCAGTTGGAAGTGCAGGCAGCTCAGTTGGTTCACGTGGAGTCGCTGGGAAGCGGGATATCCAATTTTCTCCTCTTCATTTTCCGGCGTGCGGCATCAACGATTCAATACGTGAAGCCGCTGGGTTCTGCTCGGGCAGTGTTGCCATGACTTTGGGGATTAAAGCAGCTGGGTTTTGCTCGGGCAGTGTTGGCATGGCTTTTGGGACGGGGCAGTGGTTCAACGCGGGGGTTTGGTTTGTCGGCGGCCGAAATAAGAATGGCGGTTGGTGGTGGCTGGAACATGGATCGTGATGGCGATGCTTCTCATCGGATGTCTACTCAGTTTTTCGACGGGCTTTTGTGTCGCCGCTTTTATTTGTGGGGTTAGAATGAACTCAAAGATATAACTTGTAATTAATCAAGCAAATAAGAGGAATTATAAAATAACATTGCACACCAAACCTATTAGGTTTTGGCAAAGTATTACGTAATTTTCCAAAAATCGTGCAAAGTAGTTTGTAGTTTTCCAAAAATTTTGTGAAGTAGTATGCAATTTATGCAAAGTAGTTTGTAATTTTTCAAAAAATTTGTGAAGTAGTATGCAATTTATGCAAAATAGTACCTAATTTCTCAAAAATTATGCGAAGTAGTATGTAATTTCCCAAAAACTATGCGAAGTAGTGTGTAATTTTCCAAAATTTACACGAGTAGTTCTGAAATTACACGAGTAGTCCTGAGTTTACATGAGTAGTTCTGAAATTTACACGAGTCGTTCTGAATTTAAACGAGTAGTTCTAAATCTACATAAGTAGTTCTGAATTTACACGAGTAGCTCTGAATTTTTGAAGAACAAGATAAAATAGTTAAAAAGGGTGATTTAGTACTCTTATATAATATTTTGGATTAAGTGGGAAGTTGAGATTTCAAATGCCTATTTGGAAAAAAATATTTCACTAATGGTCTATATGGGAATTAAACCTATATATATATATATATATATATAGGATTGAGTTCAAATGAGAACCCCGTCATTATATGTGAACCTAGGGACTAATCCTGGCCTTAAATCTAATATTGCACAGTGCAATTATATGTCCAGGTTCATTGTGCTTTTTAGACAGTACTGTAGTGCTAAAATCAGTCCAATTTTTTTAATTTGAT
>BMAC01001031.1:307488-318895 GCA_014905375.1 Phtheirospermum japonicum | reverse complement strand
TCTAATGAGAACCCTCCCTTATTTGCGAACTGGTGCTTTTATTATATAACAACAATGATTTTATTATACAATCCTAATACTTTTAATCAAATAAGGAAAAATATAAAAAAACCTGATCCATCAATTTAATTAGATCTAAAGCCTATAATATGATTTAGGTTCACAAATAAAGACATGATTCTCATTTGAACCTAATTCTGTGTGTGTGTGTGTTGAGATAGAAATTATACTATTTTCTATGAATATAATACTTTTACACAAAAATTGAATATTTATATTATTTTAACTTACCTTCTAAATCATAAGAATTTTGTACTTTATCCCCAAATTATAAGTCTTTTTTACTTTGCCCCCAATTTCCTGTCGGACGACTTTAGATGGATATTCGGTTGAGAATAAATTTTATGAGGCAAAATCGAATATTCTTGTACATTAGGGGAGAGAGTGGAATAAAAAAATATTTTAAGGATAATGTCAAAAACACATATATTGAGGGAAAAAAATTTAATTTTCTTAAGTCTCGTCTAAGCTTGCATTTGCTTGAGGCTCAACCATCTTGTCTAACATTCGTTGAAATTATGAATTTTGGTATTTAAAATTTTGGAGTATTCAAAATTTTGTGAATAATAAGAATTCTTATTTGTTATAGGATTCAAAATCCTTTAGATGTCAAATTATTTTTGAAATTTGGATGATAATATATAATTATATTGTATTTGATATCAAATTATATTTGAAAAATGAATAATGTTATATTATAATATTGTATTTAGTAGTATTTTATTATTTAGTTGTAAAAAATTATTAATTAAATATTTAATTTTTGAGTATTATAATAAACGAATATTCAATATTTAAATTGAGGAATCCAATATTATGAATGTCAATACAAGATGCTTTAAAATCTCTTTGTTTGTTTTCGACCAGATATAATCTATTTTCCACGGGTTAAATTCATAATAAAACATTTTTTCAGGGTACACACACTAATTATCGAATTTGTAGGGAGCAAAATGTAAAGCTTTTCAATGCATAAACCCAGACAGTAACACCACCTTCATTGACGATCGATCTCTCATCATACCAATTTCTGGTCTTCAACGGTGCGATTTTCATTTGATAATTGATGAAAAAATGGATTTGGTTTTCTGATAAATCGATTGAATGATTTTTAGTCCTCCAAATTGACTGAATTCGACGAATATCAAACCCTAATATGGCTTTCTCGATCGCTTCGGATCAAAACATCACGGATCCCCCGATACGTAGTAAAATCGAGAGGATTTCTGAATGGTACAACTCCGAAAGCTTGGGGTGCAACAGTTTATGGCGCGAAGCAGCCCTGGTTGTACCGTCGGCTTTGCTGGTGCTGTACCTAGGGTTCCAAGCAAGGCGCAATGTGAAGAAGCTAAGCCATAGGAAGTCATATGTTATGATCGCGTACTACGTGCTCTTATGGTTCTCGGCTCTCCTCAATTTGGCGTGGTCAATGCTTCAGGTGGGGATTTGGTCTTTAGATTACGGGTATATTTATATTAAGTTCGAGATTTGAGTTGGTCTTTACTTTGTTTTTGTGTAGGATTTTAAAATCATACCCTACAGTTTGTTGGAATTTTAGTAAGTTTAGGGTTTGATTTTGTTGGTATTGATAGTGCAAATATTTGTTCAGATTTGGGGTTTATACTATAGTTTGGACAATTGCATTATTTAGCATGCATTTTAATTTGATTAAATAGCATATTAACGAATAATAAAGCGATTCATTACTTGATTGGGTTAGGATGATGAAGTATTTTCAACTTTTATTTAGTAGGGAAGGCTTTTGCAGAGTTGCGACATTTGTTTGCTTGCCTCGCTTTAAATATTTTACTTTATTATATTCCAAGTACTTGATTTTGCATTATTTCCACTGTCCAAGCTGAAATGATTATTAAACATGAGTTATATGTTTTGCGGGATTGGGATTTCATTACAAACCCACACTCAGAACTTAAATTATGGAAATGGCTTTTAATTCCTTTTGTTCCTGAGAATAATTGCCTACAATCTGATCTGAAGAAATTATTTGGCATGTTCTCTGGAAAATTTGGTTTCTATAATGGATTGATTAATATCAAGCAATTGAGATTCCATAGCATCCAGTCTTTGTCTGTACTGATCTTGTGAGGGGAAAACAAAACAGGGATGGCAGTGTGCTCCTGAGAAGGCAGTTGCTTGGAACCTGTTGTCATTATTCACAGAATGCGGAATGCTCTCTTTAGAAATAAGCATAGTGGCATTCCTACTCCAGGAGAATTATGCTAGTGGGTTGGAAGCACTGGCACACACTTTCCTAATTTCAGGTTCCTTTGTTGCTGTTGATTTACTTATCCAGGTATCAGATGTCTCACTTTCCTAATAGTTTAAGCTTTAAGTTGTAGTGGTGGTTGCTACATCCAAAATGCATGCATTGATTTCAATTTATCAGGTTACTGGGTTTTGAAAAGAAAAAGGAAAAAAGAATGAGTAAAATAAAGATAAAAATGTTTGGAGTTGAGGACAAGGTTTGATGAGTGTTATGCTCATAGGAAACCACAAATGCAAATATTACTAGAAGCAACTATTCACTCCACTTCTACTGGACTGAGTTTAGAAGAACTAGTAATCAAATTATGTTGAATTGACTTCCTGCCAAATGGTGATAAGCTTGAGGTCACTTTTGTCCTTGCGTAGGCAATCTTCATATTTGGATTTGGAGTACCGCTCTTCATTAACACTGATGCTACACATTGGGGAAAATGGAGTGTGTTGTTCATTCATGTTTTGGTGCTTACATCGGTCTATTGCTACATACTATTTGTTCACTATTCAAAGTGGAGAGATAAGTTGCCGCGTAAGATACAACTTCTTTATTATCGAGTCCTTTTACTTCTTTCATTTTGATTTTTCATTGGACTAAATTGACAGCATTGCACTGAATGCAGCAAGGCCATCATTCTACAACTATGTTGTTGTCATGTGCATAATAAATGCTGTGGGATTGTTTGCTAGTGGACTGGCTGGAATTGGTTTTGGCATTGGATTTTGGTACTTATCTTTTCCGTAACAATTTAAGTTTCTATGAGCTATGCTAGTGTTCATATTAATTCAGCTCGTGCAATCGTTCTGTCAGGTTATTCAATCTTATTATTATCTGCCGCCACTCCCTATATCTTCCTTTCCTCTATGTAACTTTCCTGGCCGACTTTTTTCAGGTAATTAGATTTTCTTAAATGTACTCGATCAACATGTATTTTATTTCTTTATACAGGTTAGATTCTTGACTTTTATATATACGCAGGAGGAAGATTGGCTTTTGGATAATGCATATTACTCAGAGATGAAAGATGCTGGTTTTTTCGACACTGAGTGGGATTAGCCAATGTAATTATTCAGACGGGGTATTAAGTCTATCTGTAGGCTTGTAAATAAACTCCAGCCAAAACTGCACATGTTTAGTGTAGCTTCAAAGCAAGCGATGATGTAGTGTGCGTACGCGAATTGTAGATGTCTGTAACAATGATATGAACTCGTATTATACCGAGTCATTGCAAATGGCACGTTCATTGTTGGTTAATGCAAAAGATACTACAGTTTCGGTCTCACACTTGAATGTGGTCGACTACTGTATCATTCATATTTAGGATGGTTGGAAAATGTAAGAACCATTTGACGGCATAAATGATGGTTCTGCGTAAAATGTCCATCAGAAGCTAAAACTTTTTTATTTTGGCATTTATTTCATTATGAGAAGGGAAACTTAAATCGTCTAACACTGACCTAGGATGAAACTTATTTGGGAAACTAGACCAAAACAATTGTAACGACCGTTTACTTATTTTCTTGGGAAATGTGAGTTGAGTTGAACTTTCTCTATATGAAACCTCCCAAATGCGAATGACCGTGCTTGTTTTGTCTCCGCTACAATTTTGGATGCGTCAATTTAACGAACAAATGGTTATGGAAATGATTTAACCGATGCCTTACCTGTTTTCTTTTCTTTTTCTTTTTTGTCATGTTAAAATGGTAATTATTATTCGAATCCAAAGATGTATAATGGTTTGAGCTTGTTTCAAGCGGTTTTCTTTTCTTTTTCTTTTTTGTCATGTTAAAATGGTAATTATTATTCGAATCCAAAGATGTATAATGGTTTGGGCTTGTTTCAAGCGGTTCATTCCCCTTGCCATAATACAAAATCTCTCTTCTATTTAGTATTCATATATATTGGATAGCATATTAAGCAATCAATGTTTCGGAAACCCTACTGGTCGATCTCCCTACAAGTCTTGTATACTGTTCAATCAGATCAATTAGCGTCCAATGGTTTTAATAAATCACTGTTAATTGTATTCATTAATAATAAATTATATTAATTATTGTGTAATACGAATAAGAAACTTATTTTTTCCAAATCAATAAAATTTTATTAATTGAATTCATTAATAATATATTATATTAATTATTGTGTTATACAATAGAAACTTATTTTTTCCGAAACGATAAATTTAATTAATGAAAACACTCGAAGTCCGAACATCAGAAGACTGAATAGTCCATCGTCCACCAAGGGAAACAAAAATAAATATCCCAAGACAAACTAGGGAGGACAATCAAACAGATTGATCTACAGAATCAGGATTAAATGGGTGCAATCCCAATCCAATCAACACAAAACAACCAACACAAAATGAAGTAAACAAAGAAAAAAGAAGTACATCAAAACGCAACAAAGCTACCACACAACAGGACCGGAAAAAAGGTGTGCCACCAAAACAAGCAGCCCACTTACCACATAGTGGATACATGGCAAATGTCCGCACCAACTACAGAGACGGAAAAAAAAAAAAAAACAAAAAAAAACCATCCTCATCCCAACATCTTCAATACGGGCACGACAAACGAAAAACATGACAACAATTTGGGCATGAGCTACTACCCCCACTGACAAACAAGAACAAACTTGTCGACCTATGAATTTCGCCGCTCACCTAATCAACACTAACATTTGGGTACGAGACGCACTGCTTGACAAAAGCAAACTTGTCTCTCATATGAACTTCGCCCCTCTTCGAAAATGACAACTCTTTACGTTCACAAAAAGGACTAGAAACAACACAAAAGACACTGGTTGTCACTCTCGCTACGGAACTCCGACTGGCGCTTCAATAAAGAGCGAAACTCCCAAATCAAACAAAAAACACACTCCTCAGTCTCACACGACACTGCCGCAAAGCAGTTGCCTCCTGAAGTGAGTGTTATTCTTCCTACCTCCGCAACTCGTCATTGTCGGAATTCAGAGCAAAAATCGACTACCAACGCCCAAACCTATGAAACTACACAAACAGAGAATCAAGAAAAGCAAAGGAATACAAAAGGCATCTCCCTCCCCCAAGTCAAAAGCCGCAACCCCTCTCCAGCGTGTAGGGCAACGACGCTACCCACCACCACCAAGCCAAGTTGTAGGTTGTCGTCTCCACCCCCATCGGACAATTGGATGTCAATTCCTTTCCCAAATTCGAATGCAGCCATACTACTTAAAAAAATTCATTCATAATATATCGTGTACTTTATACTAATTCGTTTAGTTCCACGTTGAGTTTCATACTACATTCTAAAACTTCATACTATATTGTGAGATTTCATATTATATTCTAAAATTTCGTACAAAATCATCAAATTTCATACTACTTCGGCATATTTCATACTTATTCAAGTAATTTCGAACTTATTCATCAAATTTCATAATAAACACAATCAAATTTATTTTCAATCACATATCCTTTTGTAATCTGAATTAATGGGTCCCAAAAAAATAACAAGATGGACAAAAGGCTCATGCTGGAAGATCAAATAAAAAGAATCACAAGGGCTCAACATCATTTCAAACTCTAACTCCTCTATGGGGGTTTCGAGGAGGGATATAAGCAGTTTCAGATTCTTTTGTGAGATCTGACTTTAGCTTTGTGAAATTATGAGATCTACCACGAAAATAAATCCCCAAATCCACCCCTTTCTCTCCTCTTCCTCGATAACTACGCCATCACGTGGAGTTCACTGGTGGGCACTCAGATGCGACGCTCCCACCCATTAAATGGTAGTAGCAGCTGAACAGACTAGATATGGTGGATGTGACCTGCGCGACTGGAGATGACGGCGAGTCTAGGGTGACCGCGCTCGTTAATATTCTTCACCGACGAATAAGATTCTTCACGACGGAGGAAAATGATAGAATTATTTGCCTGTCTAGAACTCTAGTGTTGGTTAGAATGTTAGTAGACATAGGAGTCCTTATCTCTTATATATCTGAAGAGATAATTATGAAGACCTTGTTATGTGGAACAAGGACTCCTTCAAGAAAGTTGTGCTATAAGTACTTGTCGTTTTCATTTGGAGAAATCACGAAGACAAGTAAGAGAAAAACAGAAACACTGCTACATCATTCCTGCTCTGTTTTCACGTTCTATTCTTTGAGTTCATACCAGTTTGAACGAGAAGAATTTTAGGAGCAGTTTTTTTTTTTTAATCTTTTTGTAATGTTACTAGAATCCTTTAGTTGGATCTGAAAACATCTCTAGTAATATACTTTTGGCCTACGGTCGCATTCTATGAGTTGTTCTAACTCACAGGCAAAATCATTGTCGATATGTCTTTTTGCACATATGTTAGTAAGAATGTTTCAACATATTTACTAACATCAACGTTCTTAAAAGTTATTGAAACCCTTCAAAACTTTCAATTGGTATCAAGAGCTATCACTTGACTCTACTAAGTGAGAGTCCTGCGGACTTTGAAGGCCAACAATGGATAACGCAATGAACATTGCAACCCGACCTCCTGTGTTAGATGGAACAAACTATGCTATTTGGAAAATCAGAATGCGAGCATATATTAAGACGATGGACGAAATATCCTGGTGTGCAATTCTAACTGGATGGGAGATTCCCAGGAGAGATAATCCGGGCGGTGACATCATTTTGAAAAACGAGGTTGATTGGACTGCAGAAGGACTTGCTACTTCAAATGCCAATACCAAAGCCTTGAATGCCATCTACAGCTTTGTGGATGTGTCCTTATTCAAAACCATCTCCAACCTACAAACGGCCAAAGAAGCATGGGAAGCACTTCAACTTTTCTGTGAAGGATCCAGAGGAGTCCAAAGAACCAAACTAAGAATTCCAGCGACACAATTTGAAGTGCTAAGAATGGAGAAAAATGAAACAATTGACAGCTATAGTGCAAAGCTTCTTGACATTTCAAATGAATGTCAATCTCTGGGATCTACCATTTCAAATGAAAGGCTTGTGAGCAAATTCCTGCGATGAGTAACGGAAAAATTCCATACGAAAATCACTGCTATTGAAGAAGCCAAAGACACTTCTGTCATGAGATTTGATGAACACGTTGGCTCACTAAAAACTTATGAGATGGAACAGAATATTAAGCAGCCAAAAGGAGGGAGCATCGCCCTAATTTCTACCCCAGATTCTGAAGACGAAGACTTTGACCTTGCTTTCATAGCACACGAGGCCAAGTATATATATTTAGATGCAGATGGCATCGCTCTCATCACCAGAAAACTCGGTGATTTCCTGAAGAAGAAGAGCATCTCAAGAAAACCCCTGAACAGGCATTTCAAGTCCGCATCTGAACCCAGCACTCCTCAACCTTTGGGACAATCTTCCAATAAGTTTCAAAGAAGGGATTTAACACCTACGGGTACGAAATCTGAACCAAGGAATCAAAACAGTGCCAAGGATATGGACAATGTTCAGTGTCATGAGTGCAGAAGATTTGGACATTATCGGTATGAGTGTGCCAATACTCTAAGGAAGAAGAATTTCATCACCATGAGTGATGGAGAGGATGATGAGGAACCAAAAGAAACCGAAGTGGTTGCTGTGATGAACGCCTGTGTTGTCTGGGATGACAATAACAGTCTGAGTAACATTATGTGTCTCAACTCTGTCACCACAACGGAAGGCGATGAAGAGTTTGCTACAGCTTACGAAGAGCTGTATGAAAATTGGTGCCAACTACTTCAGAAGGTCAAAGTTCTCTCTAAAGAAAATGAAAGACTGACACGAGCATACAAGGAACAACAACCCATGGTGTTGCGTCTAGAAGCTCTCTTGATCAAACGAGAAGAAGAACTGGATAGAACCAGAGGCGATCTCTTTGCTGCCATGATGACACTCAAAAAACTCAACACTGGATCAATCAAACTTGATGAAATCCTGTCTATTGGGACCATGGTCAGACATAGGATAGGTTTTGAGGGTCCAGTATTTGTCAAAGAAGGTGACAAATCCTCCGAAGGATCTGTCTCTATGAATAAAATCAAGCGAAGAAAGCGTACCTAAATCCGTCATCACTTCTCAAAACAAGGTCACATCAGACCATTCTGTAAGAAACTCAAGTTAGAAAGAGCTTCATTCTCAGGAAAAACAATGCCATTGAAGAAATGTCCCAACATCAGGACTAACACCACTCGCAAAAATAGAATAGTATGGGTAAAGAAGGAAGACACTCAGTGAAACATGATTTATGTCTCTCTAAAGTCCGGAGTTGAGGACTCATGGTACTTTGACAACGGGTGTAATAAGACACATGACAGGATCAGTTGAACACCTGACCAATGTTGTTCAGCATAAAGGAGGCAAAGTCCAGTACGGTGGAGGAGCGCATGGTCTGATTATAGGAAAAGGTACTTTGAATGTCGAAGGGTTGCCTAAGCTTCAGAATGTGCTACTTGTCAAGGGTCTTGCTGCCAACCAAATAAGCATCAGTCAACTCTGCGATGATGATCTTCATGTAAAGTTTAGCCGAGACACCTGTGAAGTCTTTGACAACAAAAATTGTTGCATCCTCACTGGAACTCGTACCACAAACAACTACTACAAAGTGAACTGCAAGTCTGGTGTCAAAGTGCGCAATCATCTTAGACCGAACTATGGCATCAAAAGATGGGGCACGTCAATTACAAGATGATGGGAAAACTGGTTAAGTCAGAAGCAGTAAGAGGAATTCTCAAGTTGATCATTAACAAGCCATCCGTATGTGGGGACTGTCAAAAAAGGAAACAAATCAGGGTGTCTCATCCAGCAACCCAACACTTCAACACCACTTGATGCCTGGAACTGCTTCACATGGATCTTATGGGTCCTATCGAGGTAGAAAGTATGGGTGGTAAGAAATACTCATTTGTTATTGTTGATGACTTTTCTCGGTTCACTTGGATTGAGTTTCTTCGAGAAAAATCTGAAACCTTTGAAAGTTTTCGAAAATTGTCCAAACGTGTCAGTAAAAAATTTTCATTGCAAATTGGTAGAATTAGGACCGATCATGGTAAAGAGTTTGAGAACTCATAATTTCAAAATTTTTGTGACAAATATGGCATTTCTCACGAGTTCTCCTCGCCAATTACGCCTCAACAAAACGAATTGCTGAGTGTAAAAATCGGTCCTTATAAGAAATGGCTCGAACCATGTTAATTTCAAAGAATCGGGCAAAAAGGTTTTGGGCAGCGTGTCATATTTCTAATCGAGTCTATTTTAGGGTAGGGACATGTAAAACACCCTACGAGCTTCTTGTTGGAAATAAACCTAATGATCGAAGAATTCTTAACACTCTAAGAAATCTTCTCCGCAATAGTAAAGAGTCGATTGTAGAGCGGTAAGCTTTCTCGAGTCGTGTCTCTCGAGGATAGATATAATCGGCGGTCGGTATTTTAGTTATTCTCTTGTTAAGCTAAATTAAGCTAATCTACTCCTAAGAAAGCATTAAGTCATTTGATTGGGTTTGAGTTTTATGCTAAAGTTTTGAATTTAAAAGGAGACTTTAATTAAAATAATGAAAATGAGGGTTTAGGGTGTTCGGTTCGTCTCCACGATTAATCGGTTTTCGCCGAGCACTTAATCTACAATTCGGGATTGTCAATCCCAAATGTCGATCAAGTATTGAGGTCGTCAATCCCATTCTCGACGAGCACCGATTAATGGTTCTAAACGAACCTAAACCCTAAACCGTAATTACTAAACTAATTGCATCAAGTACAAATTAAAACTTGCAAATTGAAAGAGGAAAAAGGAGGGAAATTTAAAGCTTTGAAATTGAAATTGGTCAAAGGCATTAAATTTAAGAGAAGTCAAATTGCTCAAAGAAGAAAGACCCATTTGGCTTTTGAAAACCCAAGGTTTGCTTGGACAAATGGGGTAAAAAGCTTGAAGATGCAACAATGGAGTTTTTGCTAAACAAGAAGATGAAAAACAACACAAAGCAATTAAACCTACACTAGAGAAATTGAAATTCAAAGAATAACAACACAAACTAAATCTAAAAATCAACACAGCATCAATAACAACATTCAACAATAACAACACAAGAAAATTAAGGGAAAGAAAATACCAATTGCATTAAACTCAAGAGCTTCAAATCTTCAACAACAAACTTCGCAAATGAAAGAGGTGTCACTCACTCCAACATTTGCTTCAAAAACAACTAACTAACTACTAACTAACTAAGCTAAACTAGATTAACTACTAAGCTACCTAAAACTACATTAAACTAGGGATCATGAGCTAGGGTTTACAAAAGCATGGTAAAGGCGGAGGAAATGGAGCAAGCCCCAAATTCCACCAAGGAAGGGATATGGATAAGGTAGGAGAGATGGGCTTATTTATACAAAAACGTAGGGCAAAATCGTCAAAACGGGATAAAATCACGAATCTGGACTGCGTCTCAGTCGATCGACTGAGGAGCAGTCGATCGACTGGCAGTCGATCGACTCAGGTCCAGTCGATCGACTGCTTTCAAAATCGGCCAACCTCACTGGAATCCAGTCGAAGGTCCAGTCGATCCTGGCTGATTTAGTCGATCGACTGGACTATCAGTCGATCGACTGCAAGCCAGTCGATCGATTGGCTCGGCTGCTCCGGCTCGATTTTCTCATTTCGCTCTAAACGTCCGTCGGTTGTCGCTCCTCATTCGCGCTGTGTTCTCTTGCTTTTCCCATTCCAATCCGAGTCGAGTGGGATGCTCCGAGCGTGCGAGGGACCACTTGGTCATCCTACGGCCAAAAATACGAAAAAGGGTAAAAATGGACGAAAAACGACTAAAAGCCGCACAAAGGCAATAAAAACCTAAAACTAACAAATAGGCCAAAACGACTCCAAAAACCCGTAAATGCAAGCAAAACACACGCGAATGCGACACAAAAAGGTAACAAAAAATGCGTACAAAAAAGTACAAATCAACCACCCCACACTTAAAATGATTGCTTGTCCTCAAGCAATACTAATCTAGAATTACGAAACTACCCTCGGATGATCCTAAACTAATGCACAAACCTAATTCGAGGCGTTGTATGCAAAAAATGCTCGTTAGCTCGGCT
>BMAC01001031.1:274800-307463 GCA_014905375.1 Phtheirospermum japonicum | reverse complement strand
ATCAAAGATGGGCATCTCGTCAAGACACGGTCTCTTAAGCTCGTCCACTTCGTTGGCAATTTGCTCTACTTGAGTCTCCATGCGAGCAAGGCATTCATTCAATTGTCGAATCACCTCCACGAGCTCAGATGAGAGAGGCTCAAAGTCCGGGAGTTGGGGCATAGACAAATCTTGAGAAAGTGAGGCGTACGGGTCGTCATTCGGAGTATACAAAATCGAGGTGGGTAGGTCGTAAAAGTCGTAGTTCCAATAATATGAATCATTAATTTTGGGTGCATACGAGTCAAAACTCGGGTAAGAAGAAGGCGGGGCGAGTTGAGCATATGGATCATCAAAATTCGGATCATAAAGACCACGAGTTGGTGCATACGGATCCATGCTCGGGTTATGAGGATACGAAGTCGGTGGAGAATAATAAGGGCTTGGGCCGGAATAATCAAAAGTTGGGGCCCATTCTCGACCGATCGAAGCATACGGGTCATCATATGTCGAGGGGACCCGATAGCTTGGGGGAGTGGCGTACGTATTTGGATACTCAGGAGCTTGGATATAAGGGTTTGGATATATGGGAGTTTGGATATAAGGGTCGTCGTATGGCAAACTAGCTCGGTAGTTTGCCATCCTCGGCCAGATCAATCGAGCGGCGGAGGAGTCCTTTGATCGTCGTGAGTGTAGGCGGGCGGCATCGGGCTCTCCGAACGAGTACCTTGCAAACACAACACTCAACAAAGGATTACGAGCATCGAAAGTAAAACAAAAAACTAAATTAACTAAGAACTAAAATAACAAGAGAAATAATTAAAAAGACCGTTTGCCTTAATATATCCCCGGCAACGGCGCCAAAAGTTGATCGAAGAATTCTTAGCACTCTAAAAAATCTTCTCCACAATAGTACGGAGTCGATTGTAGAACGGTAAGCTTTCCCGAGTCGTGTCTCTCGAGGATAGATATAATCGGCGGTCGGTGGTTTTAGTTAATCTCTTGTTAAGCTAAATTAAGCTAATCTACTCCTAAGAAAGCATTAAGTCATTTGATTGGGTTTGAGTTTATGCTAAATCTTTGAATTTAAAAGGAGACTTTAATTAAAATAATGAAAATGAGGGTTTGAGATGTTCGGTTCGTCTCCACGATTAATCGGTTTTCGCCGAGCACTTAATCCACAATTCGGGGTTGTCAATCCCAAATGTCGATCAAGTATTGAGGTCGTCAATCCCAATTCTCGACGAGCACCGATTAATGGTTCTAAACGAACCTAAACCCTAAACCCGTAATTACTAAACTAATTGCATCAAGTACAAATCAAAACTTTCAAATTGAAAGAGGAAAAAGGAGGGAAATTTAAAGCTTTGAAATTGAAATTGGTCAAAGGCATTAAATTTAAGAGAAGTCAAATTGCTCAAAGAAGAAAGACCCATTTGGCTTTTGAAAACCCAAGGTTTGCTTGGACAAATGGGGTAAAAAGCTTGAAGATGTAACAATGGAGTTTTTGTTAAACAAGAAGATGAAAAACAACACAAAGCAATTAAACCTACACTAGAGAAATTGAAATKCAAAGAAYAACAACAYAAACTAAATCTAAAAAYYAACMCAGCAYCAATARCAACATTCAACAATAACAACACAMGAAAATTAAGGGAAAGAAAATACCAATTGCATTAAACTCAAGAGCTTCAAATCTTCAACAACAAACTCCACAAATGAAAGAGGTGTCACTCACTCCAACATTTGCTTCAAAAACAACTAACTAACTACTAACTAGCTAAGCTAAACTAGATTAACTACTAAGCTACCTAAAACTACATTAAACTAGGGATTATGAGCTAGGGTTTACAAAAGCATGGTAAAGGCTTGGAGGAAATGGAGCAAGCCCCGAATTCCACCAAGGAAGGGATATGGATAAGGTAGGAGAGCTGGGCTTATTTATACAAAAACGCAGGGGCAAAATCATCAAAACGGGATAAAATCACAAATCTGGACTGCGTCTCAGTCGATCGACTGGCAGTCGATCGACTAAGGTCCAGTCGATCGACTGCTTTCAAAATTGGCCAACCTCACTGGAATCCAGTCGAAGGTCCAGTCGATCCTGGCTGATTCAGTCGATTGACTGGCTCGGCTGCTCCGGCTCGATTTTCTCATTTCGCTCTAAACGTCCGCCGGTTGTCGCTCCTCGTTCGCGCTGTGTTCTCTTGCTTTGCCCGTTCCAATCCGAGTCGAGTGGGATGCTCCGAGTGTGCGCGGGACCGCTTGGTCATCCTACGGCTAAAAATACGAAAAAGGGTAAAAATGTAGGAAAAACGACTAAAAGCTGCACAAAGGCAATAAAAACCTAAAACTAACAAATAGGCTAAAATGACTCCTAAAACCCGTAAATGCAAGCAAAACACACGTGAATGCGACACAAAAAGGTAACAAAAAATGCGTACAAAAAAGTACAAATCACCTAACCTGAACTACTTTCATGTTTTTGATTGCGTTTGCTATGTATTGAATGATAGATCCCACTTAAAAAGATTTGATTCTAAAAGAGACAAGTGTGTATTTTTGGGATATTCATTAAATAGCCACGCTTATAGGGTGTTTAATCTAAGAACTTGTACTATGCTTGAGTCTGTGAATATTAGGTTCAATGAACTTGCAGCCATCTCGGGAAATTCTGTTGAGGATGATGTGGGTGATTTGATTCAAAGTCCACAAGCGTCTCCCCTACTGACTCCAAGGGAGATATCTGAAACTGCACCAAATGTTACTGAAAGTGCTGCAACACTTGAACCAACATCGCAGGTAAAGGCAGACACTGATGGTGAAACCTCCAATTCTGAAGATGACCAGTCTGCTGAAATAATCTCTGCATCTCTAGACAGAGATATATCCTCCAGGATACAGAAGAATCATACCACATCCCAAGTCATTGGATCTTTGAACGAAAGAAGCACACAAAAGAAACAGATCAATTTCAAGGAAATGGTAAAACTGGTATGTATGGCCTCATATTGTTCTCTAACCAATTACTCTTTTTTTGTGTCCACCATACAGCCCAGGAAGGTGGAGGAAGCCCTTAAAGACGAATACTAGATAAATGGCATGCAAGAAGAACTGGACCAGTTTGCCAAAAATGACGTATGGGACTTGGTACCACGACCATATGGTGGAAACGTCATTGGAACAAAGTGGATCTTCAGAAACAAGACTGATAAACTGAGAAATATAGTAAGAAACAAAGCCAGACTTGTGGCTCAAGGTTATACTCATGTGGAAGGTATAGACTTTGATGAAACATTTGCTCCTGTAGCTAGAATTGAGTCAATTAGATTACTACTTACAATTGCTTGTCACTTGAACATTACTCTTCACCAAATGGATATTAAAAGTGCTTTCTTAAATGGTGTTTTAAATGAGGAAGCTTATGTTGAGCAACCCAAGGGTTTTGAGGATCCTCATAGACCACACTATGTTTTCAAACTGAAAAAGGCCCTCTATGGACTGAAACAAACACCTAGGGCTTGGTACGAGAGGCTCACTCAACATCTTCTTCAAATGAATTTCAAACGTGGTGAAGTTGATAAAAATCCGTTCATTTTGAAAAATAATCGTAAGATACTAATTGCTCAAATCTATGTTGATGATATTGTATTTGGTTCTAAATGTGATGAACTACTCAAAGACTTCGTGACAAGCATGTCTACCAATTTCGAGATGAGCATGGAAGGTGAGTTATCGTTCTTTTTGGGGTTACAAATTAAACAGTTTAAAAATGGAATTTTCTTGTCTCAGGCGAAGTATGCAAAAAATCTGGTGAAACGCTTTGGTCTCAACAATGCCAAGCACATGAAGACCCCCATGGGATCGAGCCAAAAACTGTCAAGGGACGATGTTAGTGAAAGTGTTGATCACACTGTGTACAGGAGCATGAGTGGCAGCCTTCTGTACTTAACTTCCAGTCGTCTAGACATCATGTATAGCATCTGTTTGTGTGCTCGTTATCAGTCTGATCCAAAAGAGACTCACCTAAAGGCACTTAAACGCATAATTATATACGTAGCTGGAACTTGCATCTGGTATAGAAAGGACACTAACTCTAATCTTATTGGATATACTGATTCTGATTGGGCAGGTGACGCCGATGATAGGAAGAGTACAACAGGTGGGTGTTTCTTTTTAGGTAACAATCTAGTCTCTTGGTACAGCAAGAAGCAGAATTGCATGTCATTATCAATTGACGAGGCTGAGTATGTGGCTGCAGGTAGTGCTTGTTCCCAACTGCTCTGGATGAAACAAATGATAGAGGAGTATGGGTTACAAAGTCATATTCTTACTGTTTTGTGTGATAACTCAAGTGCAATTGACATCTCAAGGAATCCTGTACAACACTCTCGAACAAAACACATAGACATCAGGCATCATTTCATTCGAGATTTGGTTGAGAGAAATGTTATGAGTATTGAGCATATTGGAACTGAACATCAACTGGCTGACATATTCACCAAAGCCTTAGACTACGAGGGATTTTCCAGATTAAGGAAGTCTCTCGGCTTATGTGCTTTTTTATTTTTGTTTTCCAGAAATGCTGCAGCACCCCTAGTAACATCAGCTGCAGCGTACTATTTTCAACATGCATTTTTTTTTTATTTTTTTCATGAAACATAATAGTCCTTGCACAACTCACAAATTTCAGGAACAATGACGGTTTGAATGTGATGTAAAAAAGGGACTGAAAGTTTCGAAATAAACAATTGTGAGCTGACTTTTGCAGAAACAAGTTTTCTCTCAGTGTGCATAAGAATTTGAATTAAAAATTCTGAAAGATGTCCAGGCTAGTCGTTCTTAAATGACTATTTTTCTTGCCATTGTGCTGAAATCAAAAATCAAAGATTCCTTGCTGGACTGTTAATATGCTGATTAAGTGGAGATCCTCTATACTCCCGGACACAAATATCCTCAAACACAAATGACCCTGTCATTCGCCTAGTTAAGGATTGTCAGTTTATTGACTTTGTTGATCGAATGTCAGTGCCAATGCCATCACACAAAGAACCAACACTCCACTGCATTTGTGAACCTTATGTGGTTTTTTTATTAGGTCATTTCTTTTTAGGCATACCTTTAGGACATGCATGTTTGGTGAATTTTGTTCTTAAAGTTTTTTTTGGTAAAAGCTGTGCTCATAACAAAAATCTGTTATTCTCTTACTCAAATCTTATCATCTTTTTGATGTATTATTGTCAAGTGGGTTATAATCAGAGGATTGTGGACCTGAGTCACTGTTGCGCTTGTCCTTATTTTGGTTAATTGTGAGTTGGGCATGAAGAATGGGCCTATCACTTCAAATCTTTCCAGGCCTGACGGTAATTTTGTCTTTTCGTCTACTCACAATTTGTTTAAAGATGTGTTTTTGTGTCAGATTCTTTTCTCGAACCAGCCAAAGGCACTCTCAACATGAAACCCCTTTGCATTCAGCTCCCTCAACCAAAGCAAACCCTAATTTCTGATCAGAGATGAGTCCACAAAAATCCAAGGTGTCCAGAAAGTCTGCTCGCTCTTAATCGGAGAAGGTGAATATGATGGAGGATAGTGTTGCCTCCGGCACTCTTCCAAGATACGTTCCCTTTGATTTTCAAGGCGAACACGGAGATCCCTCAACTGTGGATACGAATGTTGGTGGATCTGCTCCAACACAAGGACCTGACACCGGGGTCTCTTCTGCAACGCCACCTCAACCAAGTATGTCGTCTGCTCTAGTTCAGATGCCCACTGGTGACACAGTGTAAGCTTATGCCGCAATTCTCCCAAGTAACCCCGGGAATGAAATCGATGTGAATAATTTGCCAAATTTATAATTTATTGCAGAAACGTGTGGGCGGATTAGAAACCCACTGATTAAGCGCTCCCGACAGCTGAGAGGGATTAACCCGGGTCACCTACCGGAGGCTGTTCCCAAGAGTCAGTCCGGTGGACCCAGGAATATTCCACTGGAAAGAATGTCCTTCGCTGAAGACATTGACTACCTGACTGATAGCGATGATGCACACTATGCTCCACCAGAGGGACTAGTAGCTGAAAAGGAGGAGATTCCTGTCACTCCATTTTTCCTTGATTCAGAAGTTGAAATGGTGCGCAAGTTTCGGTCTAAGAGGAAGCATCTCACTCCTCAAAACATGGTGGCACCAGACTCTGAATCAATGGAGATTGATGAGGAGGATCTTCTGGCTGATGAAGATGCACCTTTGGCATCTTTACTGTTAAAAATGGGTAAGGTTGTTTATGTGCAGGGTGCTTCTGGGTCTGTGCCTCCAACTGCTTTTAATACATGCCATTCCCCTTACCAACCATCACCAGATTCAAGTCAGTCCTCAGAAAGGACTATTTCTGCTGGTGAGCTTGATGTGAGTGAGGATGTTGGCACACCTCTACCTGAAAACTTCTACTGAAACTGCTCACTCATCTCCTACCACTCAGACTACTGCGCAAGAGGTCTCCATTTCAGGCTCCACTGAATCTGATAATTCAGATGATAACTTTGAAGTTAGACAGGAAGGTCCAGAGGACAATGCCACTAAGGAGGAAGAATCAAGGAGTTTTGACCTGGGAGATGACTCTGATGATGAAGAGCTGGACGTGGGCAATGCCTATGCCCCTCGCTTTTATACGAGTGAAGCCAAGGAGAGATACAATGGTTTGAATAACCGAGTGCTGATTGAAGAGAGGAGAGTTAACTTCGAGCTGTTTGAGAAGAAAAATTTAAAAAAACTTCTGAGCAGAAAGGGGCTAACCTCTACTGTGACAACGATAGTACCATATCTGCAGGAGGCAGTTCTGGAGTTTTACGCCAACATGCTTCCCTCGATTTCTAATCAGTTGTGTGAGCGGTATGGTAAGGCTTATGTGCGTGAAAAAATCTATTCTTTCACTCCCTCTGTGATAAACAGGTTCTTCGAGACTGCGGATGATGATGAAAGGGCCTCGGTTGACGAATTTGATGAAGTGGCCAAGTTTTTAACTGGTGGGAAAATGACGAAGTGGCCGAAGAGGTTTCTGAGCTCCCACCTCACTTCTCTCTACTCCGTGCTTCACAAAGTAGCTGTCTGCAACTGGGTCCCGACGACCAATACAACTACTGTCACGCGGTCACAAGGAAAGGCGTTATTCCAGATTGAGAAGGGAATGCGGTTTAACTTTGGCCAAACCTTGTTTGACTGCATGACAAAGTTTGCCGACACCACTGCTATGAAATTTGGTCTGCCCTTTCCCTTGCTCATCTACTCGATTCTTGCCGATCAGGGTCTTCAAAAATATAACGATGAGCATTTCAGCGGGGAGCCTGGCTTGTTTGGACTGAGCCACAAGCACTTCGAAGGGACGCATTGTATTGTAGACCTGCCACTGGAATTCTCGGATGACGAGGATGTGGACACTTCCATTGCTTCTCCAGATGTTGGGCCTAGTGTTACTAACACAGGGACTAACACTTGTCTCTCTATCCCTATTCCTGTGTCTGGTTTGCAGGATCAGTTGCGCTTAGTTGATCAGCAGATAGCTGGGGCTCAGGCTCATTTAGCTGGGTTAGAGAAAGTACGTGGCTTCTTCTCCAAAATGCTCCTTTTGCAGTCTGGGTAAAAAGGGGGAGAGAAGGCTGGAGAGGTCACTACTGCTGGAGAGGCTACTACTGCTACGGTGGACAAAGGGACGCAAAGGGTGAATGCTGCTGTTCATGAGGATGATGCCATGCTAATCCCTCGTCGGTCACGGAGGACTCAACCTGCAAACAACTTCTGAATGTTCTTAATGATTCTAAACCCGAATAATTCTGAACATTTGTTTTTATTTTGTTTTGTTGAAACATTATTTTCTGTTGTTTTATTTGGTTGAAGTTAGTTCAGAATTTGCAGTACTGGTGCTACTGTTATTTCTACTAACATTTTTTCAGCTCAGCAATTCAGGGGGAGTCTGCACTAGTATTTGTCCAGGAGGAGAATTTTTCTCTGGATTTTGTCCAGACAGGCAAAAGGGGGAGATTGATAGGATTATGGTTCACGGGAGTTTAATCCTATTGATTTAATTATTTAATTTTAGTATATTTGTCTGTCTAGGACTCTAGTGTTGTTTAGAATGTTAGTAGACATAGAAGTCGTTATCTCTTAAATATCTTAAGAAATAATTATCAAGACCTTGTTATGTGGAACAAGGACTCCTTCAAGGAAGTTGTGCTATAAGTACTTGACGTTTTCATTTAGAGAAATCACTAACACAAGTAAGAGAAAACAGAAACACTACTACATCATTCCTGCTCCATTTTCACGTTCTATTCTTTGAGTTCATACCTGTTTTGTAATGTTACTAGAATCCTTTAGTTGGATCTGAAAACACCTCTAGTAATATACTTTTGGCCTACAGTCGCGTTCTGTGAGTTGTTTTAACTCACATGCAAAGTCATTGTCGATCTGTCTTTTTGCACATATGTTAGTAAGAATGTTTCAACATATTTACTAACATCAACGTTCTTAAAAGTTATTGAAGCCCTTAAAAACTTTCAGAAACTAAGAAGAAGCGGACAATTTTAGGATGTGGCTGCACTGTGGAGGGCAATTTCAAGCGATTGTGGGCGCTTTGCAATTGAGCCACGAGAGGCACTTTGCAGGCAATGGTGTTTGGAGGTGTGACAGTGTGAGTGCAGGATGTAGACGGATAAATAATGTAATACTTCTCATTTGGAGAAACAGATAAGAAATAAAAGAAATGGAAAAGGAAAATAAATGAAATAGATTATTACGTTATTTTAAGTGTAAGGGTATTTTTGATAATTTTAATTTTAATTTTTGATTAAATGAGATGTATTTAACCTAAATGGGATCAAATAAAGATAGATGATTTTTTGGGAGTTAATATTAATGTATGAGTACTAAATGAGAATTATTATTATTATTATTATTATTATTATTATTATTATTTTAGGGGAGAGGGAATGGAGGAGCTACGACTAGATTTACTATTCTTACTAAGGGCATACACAATAAATAAGGGAACTTATACGGTGCATTTACGACACCATTCTTCACTTAGTGGGGTGGATTTACAACCATTAGATCAATTTTAAACTTTTAAATTAAGAGATCTATGATTGTAAATGAAGGAGAGAGTGGAGGCATGGTACTCTTAAATGCACCGTAGAGTTTTCCAATAAAAAAAACCTCTTAAAAGTTTTTTCACAAATTTTTATGTGTCACATCAAATGCCATATCTAAAGCCAAAAATCTATTAAGTTACAAATTTTATTCACAATGGTTAAACTTATAAAAAAGATTTTAAAGGTCCCATCACTCAGACACATTCATATTTTATTATTTATTCTTTACTCTCTTTCCACCGGGATGACCCACTCGTTCACCAACTTTGTCATATCATCAAAAACATCTCTTACAATGGTAAATTTTTATAAAAATCACTACACTCCTCTTCTAAAAACTTATCATTATGAACGCCCTAAGAAATACAAATAAAAAGGATAAATTATCTAACACATTCTTAGAGCCATGCGATCTCATATGTTTATAATATAATTATAAATTTTTATAAAAATCCACTACACTCCTCTTCTAAAAACTTATCATTGATGAATGCCCTAAGAAAATACAAATAAAAAGGTATCTAACATATTCTTAGAGCCATACGATCTCATATATTTATAATATAAATACCAAAGTAATTTCTAAAATTGTAAAATAGAAAAGTTGAAAGCATTATACGAATCAATTCTCCATAAATGGAGATTATTATTAAAAAAAATGTATTTACTTTCACAAGGGGAGCGTAAAATAGAGTTAAAATCCCTCACATTACAAAGAGTAGGTTTTGGGTGAGACCGATCTCATAGAATGAGGACCACACATTTTACCATTTTGTAAGGTGACCCATACCCAGGAAACAACCCAAACCAGACCCAACAACCCAAAACTGGACCCAACCCCATTCAATTTTTTGAATTTGTCAGAAAAATAGTAAAAAAAAATCAGAAAAATCTGAAAATTTGCAGGTTGATGCGCAACAATAAGACGAACAATCGTACAATCCAGAATTGCAAAACGATGAAAAACGAATATTCGGTGAATTTTTTCAATTTTCAAATTAGCCGAAAAAATAGTAAAAAAAATCGAAAAAAATCTGAAAATTTGCAGGTTGATGCGCAACAATAAGACGAACAATCGTTACAACCCAGAATTGCAATACGATGAACAACGAATATTTGGTGAATTTTTCAATTTTTCAAACTAGCCCGGAAAAATAGTAAAAAAAATCGGAAAAAATTTGAAAATTTGCAGGTTGATGCCCAACAATAAGACGAACAATCATACATCCCAAAATAGCAATACGATGAACAACGAATATTTGGTGAATTTTTTCAATTTTTCTGAAATATTTGGTGAATTTTTTCAATTTTCAAATTAGCCGGAAAAAATAGTAAAAAAAATCAAAAAAAATTTGAAATTTGCAGGTTGATGCGCAACAATAAGACGAACAATCGTACAATCCATAATTGCAATACGATGAACAACGAATATTTGGTGAAATTTTTAATTTTTCAAACTAGCCGGAAAAATAGTAAAAAAAATCGGAAAAAATCTGAAAATTTGCAGGGTTGATGCCCAACAATAAGACGAAACAATCGTACATCCCAAAAATAGCAATACGATGAACAACGAATATTTGGTGAATTTTTTCAATTTTTCTGGAATATTTGGTGAATTTTTTTCAATTTTTCCAAACTAGCCGAAAAAATAGTAAAAAAGATCGGAAAAATTTAAAAATTTGCAGGTTTGATGCGCAATAATAAGACGAATAATCGTATAGCCCAGAATTACAATACGATAAACAACGGATATTTGGTGAATTTTTTCAATTTTTCTTGAATATTTGGTGAATTTTTTCAAATTTTCAAATTGGCCGGAAAAATAGTAAAAAAATCGAAAAAATCTGAAAATTTGCAGATTGATGCGAAATAATAAGAAGAACAATTATACAGCCCAGAATTGCAATATGATGAACAACGAATGTTTTGTGAAATAATAAAAAACTTGTGATATTTTAACAATATTTTGTGATACTTTATCAATCTTTTGTAATACTTTAACAATGTTCTGTGATACTCAAATAATTTGAGTTAAAATATTACTTAACTATGTTTATTGTAAGAATATGTATAAAAAACTTGTGATATTTTAACAATCTTTTGTGATACTTTAACAATTTTTTGTGATACTTGAACAATTAAGAATTTTTTGTGATACTTTAATTAAAATTAGGTATAAAAACTTGTGATATTTTAACAATATTTTTTGATACTTTAGCAATCTTTTGTGATACTTTAACAATGTTCTGTGATACTCAAATAATTTGAGTTAAAAATGTTACTTAACTATGTTTTATTGTAAGAATATGTATAAAAAACTTGTAATAATTTAATAATATTTTGTGATACTTAAACAATTTGAGTTAAAAATATTACTTAACTATACTTTAATCAAGAATAGGTATAAAAAACTTGTGATATTTTAACAATCTTTTGTGATACTTTAACAATATTTTGTGATACTTTAACAATGTTTTGTGATACTCAAATAACTTGAGTTAAAAATGTTACTTAACTATGTTTTATTGTAAAAATATGTATAAAAAACTTGTGATACTTTAACAATTTTTTGTGATACTTGAACAATTAAGAATGTTTTGTGATACTTTAATTAAAATTAGGTATAAAAACTTGTGATATTTTAACAATATTTTTTGATACTTTAGCAATCTTTTGTGATACTTTAACAATGTTCTGTGATACTCAAATAAGTGATACTCAAATAACTTTTACATATGAGTTATTAAGAATACTAGAAATATGCTAAAGATGAGTGTAACATTGCACACAAAAATGTATATCAAAAGTTCTAAAATATCATTCCTCTATATAACAAAGTTCATTAAGCCAACATGATAAATATATGCACTTTTGTAGTTTATATCTCAAAATGTATAACAAAAGGTATCAAACAACAAAGGAATCTTAACATTTTTATTAAATAAAAATAAATAAATCCACACCCTAACATAAAAAAGAAAAAAAAAAACCACAAATGGAATGGAGTCTGCCAAAGAAATTGACAACAGATGTATTTAATGTCTGCTCTTGCCTCAGCAAAATTAATTAAAGAGAGTTGAAGACACTGAAATCTTTCGTCATTCTTGTACTTATAAGTGTAAGAGAAGGTAACCAAAAAAAGAGAGAAAAATGGCTAGAGAAAAAAAAACAGATAAATGATGACATGTTCCAACATACAGGCTTACTGCAATCAACAAGAACTAACTCAGCCACAACGATAGCCTTCTTGGCTGCTCCAAATCAAAACGGAACCACCACTGCCGAGCCACCTTTCCAATTGAAACCACAATCATCCATCACCCCGTCGAAAGGACAACCGAGACCAGCCAGCACGAACGACTGCACTCACCAAACCCGACAAACCACCTTTGCCGACAAACCATTAATAACATCAAGTCAAGTAGGAACGACAAACCATTAATAACATCAAGTCAAGTAGGAACACGACAAAAAGTATGTCACAATTAGACAATCTAGCAATTAATTTCTTATCTGTAATGTAGATTAGGAATACTTTCATCGATTTTTAAAGATACTAGCAATTAATTCCTTATCCTACATCCATCAAGCAGTAATGCCCAAAAAAAAAAAAAGAATTAGAGTTATTATTAATAATTTCAAATATCACCACAAAAGCTTTAACCAGATTACATAAAGATCCCAAAAGTATTACAAAAACCTTCTCCTAAAATTTGTCATAACCAAAAGCCCTTTATTTTTAATGGTGTAACCATAAAATACAAACGCACACACGCATAATTAACCACACAAACACATAATTGAAAGCAAGCAGTGGAGATATACCAAGGAGAGAAGAAAAAAAATACCATTTTCGGTGCTAGAATCGCCAACAATTAAAAAAATTGGTGAAATATTAGATCGTGACGAGATGAGTCGAGTGGAGGTGATAGATCTAAAATGTCTGTTAAAACATCGTAAATTTGATACCGAAATTGATGGATTCTTATGCTAATTTTCTTGTTAAATTATGTCATCGGATCTCAATAGCCACCACCGATGGCTGGCGATGTCTCTGTTTATGTGTGTATAACAGAGAGAGGGGGATGAAGGGATGGGAAATCGGATCTGTTGTCTGTGTTTATGTGTTTGTAACAGATAGAGAGGGGGGACGAAGGGATGGGGGATTAAATTTGTTGTCTGTGTTTATGTGTGTATAACAGAGAGAAAGAGGGGGACGAAGGGATGGGGATCTTTTTCTTTCATGAAAAAAAAAATTAAATAGTATATGAAGCGGGTCGGGCAATGGGCTGGTGGGTCAAATTAGATGGGGGATAATAATAATTTGGGTATGGTAAAAAAGTGGTCTCATGCTATGAGACCGGTCTCACCCAAGTATTTTGCCATTACAAATATGTATCTGCACAATTTATAGTTTTAAAATGCTAATTTCAAGGTCGATGCATGTGCCTATTAAAGGAATTAATATTCTCACTCCTCAGACTTTGCTAAGTCAAGGAGCTTCACCCCACCATACCTAAGATTAATATTCTCACTCCTCAAACAGCGTGAGTCAGGGAGTGATGTAGATTCATTGGGTCAACATCTAAATAAAAATAATTCTTTCTCACGCAAGGGCGTGCGTGATATAAATTCATTGATCAACATCGAAATATCGGCCAAGGTGGAAAAAATACCTTTAATATTTTCATACAAGGGCAAACACGCCCTAGTCTTTTTTTTTTTTTTTTTAATACAAGTGCAAAAGGTATATTAAAATATCCAAAATTAATAAACTTATTTGGTAATTAGATTTTTTTTTAGTATTCTATAAGATCTTTTTTCTTGTTTATTGGCTAGATTATAAAAATTACATAGAATTAGTTAAAATAATATACCAATTATTTTAGTTAATGATATCTAATTGTTAACTAATTGCATTAAAACTTGATTGTAACTAATAAGAAATTCAAGGCAAGATTATTTATACCAATTAATTTTTATTAGTTTCTGATTTGTGATTTTGTTTTAACTTGATTTAAAGTTAGAGTATTATTAATATTCAGATATCATAATATGAAAATAAACTAGAAAATTCAAAACAAAAAAAAAATTAGAAATTTAATTTTTAATAAAATATGTTTTGAGTAGTTTGATATAGTCTAGCAAATATTCGGTCAAAGATATAGGGAAAATTTCTTTGGGGGTCGGTGATCCCAGCTCAGCCTTTTTTGTAATCGAAAGTAGACTCACTACTCAATTCGAAGGCGTTCCATGATTATAAGTTCATTCCATACCGGAACAGGCCGGGGAATAGAAACGTATTAGTAGCTTAATTAAGAAAATGTTATTCTTATATTAATTAATAAATAATCTAATAACTCTTATTATTCTTTGTTTTTTTTAATTTGCTTTTAGTTTTCATACTATAAAATAAATTAAGAGAAAATCATTAATAAATACATATTAGAATATATTTATTCCCCACAATACACCAAGACCAATTATATCAGCACCCGTATAATTACCAACCACACTCGATTATTATTAACACCCTTATAATTTTTCCTTTTATTTTTACTAAATACACCAATAATGAAATAAACTAAATTACCCCTTGTCTTCAATTTTTCAAATTGTTTCCCAAGCTCTTTACTAATCACACCTTTTTGAAAAAAATACAAAAAAAAGGAAGAAAAAAAAGAAGCAGAAGCAGCTACGGGAAGAAGAAAGGAAGAAGGAAAAAAGAATTGCGGGCCAGCCTTCACCACCGGCAATCTCAAACCACAGGCGCGGGGATCCATGATCATGTTAGACGACCAATACCTAGTTGATATAGGTAGATTTTGCCTTTTTTTTTTTTTTTTGAAGTTTTTCAATTCGTTTAGTTCAATTTCAAGATTTGTATACATAAATCATGCATTTTGTTGTCGAAACCATAGATTGATTTTAAGTTAAAATTAACATTGAAAAAGAGGTGTGTAGCTATGAATTTGTGATTTGGAAAAATTAGGGTTCGTACCAATTTTTTGTGGGGAGGTGACAAAAACTGGTGTGATTTTCGGTAGAAGGGACAATACTGATCGAAGTTTATGTAATTTTCGTGAAGTTAAGAATGAAAATTAATATGATTTTTGGTAACCATTGAACAAAGACTGTGCCAATTCTCGTTAAACAATAAACAAATATTGATGCAATTTTCGTTCAATACTGAACAAAAATTGAAGTAATTCTCGTTCAGCATTGAACGAACATTGTATTGATTTAGTTTTTTCTTTTTTGGATTTCAGTGTAGGTATACAAGGTAAAAAGTTCACAACTTCAACGGGAAGAGAAAGGGAATAAAAAGAAAGAGAAGAAGCCCAATTACTGTTATGTCTGTCGCCGTCTAACGAGAACGAGAGCGGGCAACCCTCGTACAATAATGAGAATGGGCCCTCAAGCATGAATGAAGAGGGTGGCGATAATGACGGTGAAGAGAGTGTATGTGGTCTAGAAGATCGATCAATGCTAAGATCTTTTAAGGATCATGTTGTTGTAGATATACGGGCAGGAAAGGAGCAAGATTTGCAAAGATCCCTGATCACACATCGAATTAATTGAGTGGAGGTTTGACGTTAGAATTCTAGAAAGTTAATTATGGAAGGAGTTGTTTCGCATTATTGGCTTATAGCGTATGAGGCACATCTCGTATGAAGGTTATAATAGAAACGTAATTACAGCCTCTGTGGAGCTTTAGCACCCTGAAACCAACAAATTCCATATGCCATTTGGAGAGATGTCTATCATGTTGGACAACATGCACTGTATGTTGGACAACATGCACTGTCTTACTGGTTTACTGATTGAGTGTCATCCTCTACCTTCGCAGCATATCGACAAGCAAAAGACATTTGATCAGTTTTGTAAACTGTTTAGAGTGTTTGCGGACGAGTGTAAAGATGTAATTGAAGGTGTTAAGGGGTCCTCAGTGAAGTTGGAGTGGCTGCGCTCCACCTTTGAGGATAAGGTTAAGTCGGAAAGATCCGGTCATCACTAGTGCAGAAACAACATTCTAGAACGCCCTGTTTCTGCACATCTAGAACGCCCTGCTGAGACGTACTGTATGGAGCTGTTATAGAAAGTCTGACAATCTAAATGCCCTGCTGAGGCGTTCTAGAATGTCGAACTTTCCAGAACGGTTATCTGAGACGTTTTAGAAAAAAAAAATAGCCGTTCTAGAAAGTTGTTTTTACCGATTCCCCGTTCTGGAAAATAACTTTCTAGAACGTCTTATTAAACAGACGTTCTAGAAAGTATATTTTCCAGAACGTCTCAAAAAATGGACGTTCTAGAAAGTATACTTTCCAGAACGTCTTATAAAACAGACGTTTTAGAAAGTATACTTTCCAGAACGTCTTAAGAAACAGACGTTCTAAGAAGTATATTTTCCAGAACGTCTTAAAAATAGACGTTCTAGAAAGTATACTTTTCAGAACGTCTTAAGAAATAGACGTTCTAGAAAGTTTGTTTTCTACAACGGATTTTTGTTATCCGTTCTAGATTTTTACAGTTTTGGAATTCCATTCTAGATTCATTTTTCCAGGCCTGCTCATATATTACAATTTAATTACCTATTTAAATCACAAAACACATGTCCTTTATATAATTCTAAGATCAAACAAAACATGTTATTAATCACAACAATACACAATCACCATAAGATGTCAATACAAACAACACAAGTATCCAAATACACGATCACCAAATCTTAAAATAGAAATCACCAAAAGACGATGAGTATACCAAGTTTTAGTTCAATCACTATAAAAAAATGAAAAGACACTTGAAAGAGGCTCTGAAATTCGATTTGCTGAAGCCGACTAGATCTTCCCAACATACTTTACAGGAGAAGGCGAACCGTCTTTGCACACTACCTTGTCAAGAACAGAAATAGGGCTCGAGTACTCGGGAGAAACAAAACTAAGTCGTGAAACTACTTTGTATACAAAGTGATTGATCAGCAACCCCACCTGCAAATAAATACCATAATCTTAAGCTGTATGAATGGATGAATAAGATACAAAAATAGAACATTATTTTCTTTCTGATACTTAGAAATTTGAACCAAGAAGAAGAGAGGTATCCACCTTTAATATTAATTCATATTCACAACAAAACACATGCAGTGGGTTTTCTACGATGAAACAACAAAAACAGCATGAGGACCTCTATTTCTACTCGAAAAATTAAATATTAGATCCTAAAACATAAATTTAAGCCATTGCATACATAATACAGATAGTAGAAACAAACTACTAGATATATCTTATTGTGCATAATTTCTGCGGATTAATTGTGTAGGTTTGCTAAAGAGAATAACTTCAGTAAAAAGGACAACAGTATGGGATTCTTGTCTGATACAACTTATCAGCAAGGGTTCACTAGAAAGAGAACGAGATCCGTGATTCCGCATAACATACAAACGTCTTACGTTTCGCAATTTTCTAATTACCGTAAAATCCCTGCTCCAAAAATCAAAGACTCGGACTAAGAATAGCCTTGATCGTTTTTCAAGAAAACCTGGCTCTCGGAATCCAAGACTCGGTATCAACTGCATTGTTGAGAGGTTAAGTTTCAGTTACTGTTTTGCCTAACATCAATTATTTTGCACTAGCGACCTTGGGAGCTAACCTGGACTTATTATTAGTGGATAATGTGAACTTTTGGTTGGTTCGGGGGTTAAACTACAACAAATCATATAGTTTTGGAGAGCAAAATGTGTATTTTCAACGTTCAGTGAAAAATGTTAGGGCAAAACACATTTAATCATAAAAGTACTTGAGATTTGATACTCAAATCTTGGTCCATGACCAACTCAAGAACAATACTCTCATTGCATTACGATCTACTAATTATGTTTCTTTCTATAGTTCTGTCTTGTTTTGGATAGCTGCAAATTATTGTGGCACCACATGTATCAAGAAAAAGCAGATACCTATCAGATTCATATATCTCAATAGCATTGGTGATGGCATTATCCTCATAAGTTGTCCGCGTGCAGTAAGAAACTCCAAGCCTATCTAAATACTGTAATCAAACAGGTGGAGCCAATGTCCAAATGGAGTCATATATATATATATATATATATCAAAAAGAGAAACTGCTAATGAGTGCAAGTTAGATATCACACCCTACTAACATGCCATGAATAAAACTCTCCAAAATTCACTATTTCTCATGCTACTAATCATCAACTAAAACCCATACAGTCAGAAGGATCAAACCAAAACTACCATTTTTCCGTTCACATGTGAGAGCAAGTTAGATATGAAGTATATTTGACTAAATCCAATTTGACAAAAATTTCACTTCACTTATTTCTCAAGAAGGATTTGTGTTTCCAATTAAAACTGAGCTAATAAAACGTCACATTAAAGTTTGTTCACCATGATATGTACAACCACATAGTATCTTCATCCTCACCAACACAATAATTTGCAGCTTATAACAATTACCATCTTTTCTCTTAATACAGTTTTACCCAAAAGTTTTTTTTTTCGAACACACATATCATGGGAATTCTGAGCATAATATCTATATAATAGCATTTTTAATTGAAACAATGATCTATATTAATGTTCATAAATAATTGGGATAGTGAACTTATCTCCATTGAAGCAATTACCTTTCTACACCAGTGCAGAAACTGCATATCCAAAAGGGTAATTCTGCCTATCCAGAACGCCTTATGTAGTGACATAGTTCTACAAAGTCTGCATTTTCCAGATAGTTTTGTTCGGAATTTTGGCTTGGGCTCAAAGCTCGGTCTCTTGACTCATCTATCTTTGTTAAACCTCTCCTCCAAAAAGATATCCTAATTAACCAACAAATACACCAAAACTCAATAAAAGCAAGATAATCAAAAACTTAATACCAACATAACCAAAACATATCATTATCCAATTTACAAGCAAATTTTTTTTCAAAATAATGACACTCATAGAAGTTTCTATGAAAAGGTAGTGTTAGCTAGATATCTTAAAAACTAACTCTGCCACTAGAGTTGTGATAAAAAGAAAGAACATTACGAAAACAGAAATGAAAATAACAACCGTAAAAATACAAATATGCATATGATAAATTTAGAAAGATGACTGTGCTAACATACTCCATCCAGCCTAAAAAATGATAACACCATATAATCATGCCGAGTTCCGAAAGGAAATAACCAAATGAAACCTATTAAAAAAATACAAAAGTTATTAAGATCATACTTTTCAATGTACAAGATTAAAAAAAAGCAAAAAGCTGTAAATAGCTTCTCGCATATTTTATAAAATAAGATTTAGAGAAAAAGAAAAAAAATTAACATAGAGAAATAATACTCACTCCCAATGCACAATGTGGAAATAAGACTTTTCCATCAGTCGCTAAACCCCAACCATCTTGCATTTGATGTCTAAATGTTTTCACCTGCACAAGATGCAAAATTATTAAGAATACATACCAATTACGTATTGAAAAATATAGTAATAAAAAATTACTCAAGCAATCAGGTAGGACGAGAAGCCAGTATTGAGATGCATGTATGAGTTATGTAAATTACGCCAAGGGTTCAATCAGTAGATACATTAAAGCAAAGTTATGAGGTATCAGGTTATTCAATTTTATTTTTTCCCCACCCCCCCACCCCACCCCAACCCTTACGACACCATATTATTTATTGAACCCATAAACTAGCATAAAAGGATGGATCTCACTGTCTACAACTATGTAATTTACACAAGACACAAATCACAATCCTGCAACATAATATCAGGTGATCATAAGTTCAGAAATGTTGCTATGACATTTTACTAGTCCTGAAGGAGTTGAAATATAGAACTTTCTAAAATTCAAGACTTATAGAGACACGAGAAGTTAGTAAAAATCAGCCACTCCAACATTGAAAGACACACTATGAAACATCTTAAATAAGAAGTAGCATGAAAATATTTGATATAAAATGACTCCGAAAGGGATTAAAAAAAAGGTGAAGTGAACAAACTTTGCTCAAGTTATTTCGGTCATATATGAGACTCGTTTTCTCCAACCAAGTTACTTGAAACAACCTACAAAAGTACATGCAATTAATACATTAGAACTAGCAACTTATTCTAAGATTAACCAACCAAGGAAAAACATTATAGAGTTTTATTCTATTTTAAAATTAACAAGAACAATGACAAACACATGAACATAAAGATAGAAATCGAAGACAAAAATAAGCCTGGTCTTATTTCTGTTCACAGATGTAGCTATTCAAAATAAGTTTATCCAATTTTCTATTATGTTTATTGTCAATAAAAGTTGTACTTTAGAAAATCTTCATCTACCCAATAAGATAAAAAGCAATCTGTAATACTACAAAATACAGAACACAGACCTGTCACCAAAAAGAGTCAAACCCTCCCCAAAGTAGAGTCCTGCATTTTGTGAATAGCCAGAACCTGTAAACCAGAAAGTTCAAGTTATTCAGATATACATAACTCCAGCTAAATCATCTGTCAAGAATATATATGTTAGTAAACTTCCAAGAATATTCTAAATGAAATAAAAGAAAAAAAAAATATTGATAAGAAGAAATAATCACTAGTGCAAAAATAGAGACAACTGCAACAACTCAAAGTACATTGAGTAATAATTCGGCTACATTTTTAAAAGTCCATACTAGTTTCAACTCGGAAATCCTTAATAAAGAGGAATTAATACATAGCAAGGAAAAAGAAAATAAGCAAAAATGGACATCAAATAAGTAACTTCTCCAAGCTAGTTATTACGGTAGAAATAACGCCATTTAATTGACAAAAATGGACACTAAAAGCATCAGAATATATACATGTCTCAAGACACCACAATCAGACAACACACAATATTAAAGCAGATATTAAGTTGAAATATTCAAATTTCCCCAAGTTTCCAAAACCGAAAAAAGGACTTAAAAATAAGCATAAAGCTTCAGAACTAGCAAGAACAACATGTAATCCATCTTATAAGCACAGGTCATTCGGAACCTTAGTATGAGGAATCAAAACATTTCTTGGAACAGGTATCCCTGTTGAGGATGCATATATTCTTGAGCAGCTAAAAGTTTAGCCTGTGTGAAGCGAGTACCCTCAACAAAAAGTGCCAGCCAAAATGGCAGAGGAAAATCACTTAGCCGTTGAAGTCCCGATCGCAATCAATATTAAATGAGTTAGTTAAATTCACTAGGAAGGCAATTAGCAAAGTAAGCAAGAAACATATTCGATCAACTTACTTAAAAATATGAAATTTTAGAAATAATAAGCAATTGGCATTGTACATTAAAAATGGTACCAGGGTGCACTTGAATAGACTATGATGCAAAACCTAAGCATATTTTTAATAGTTTCGATATTCATAAAATTAAACATGCTGCAGAGAAATCCTTACGTAAATAAGCTGATACTTTATTCCAAAAAATTATTTCTAAAATAGTCTAAAGATCAACATCTACATAGGACTAGACCAATTGTTAAACGACAATACATTACAGATTACCCCATTGGCCTATGATAAACATCATAACATTAGTTCTGAGAAAAGTAAAAGGAATTCATAATTAAAATGTCCCAACATACTTCCAGCCTTATAAATGTAAAACCTGAATCAGATAAAATCTGAAAGAAGATTTAGGCTCTGTAAAAAAAGAACACTTATAAAATCAATTGAAAAGATGATGTCACTTAAACTATCTGAGTCTAGGATGAGAACATCATCTTCCTGGTTAAAGTAGACCGACCAATCTAAAGGTAATTTTTTTGTGATGAAGTTTTAAAATAAGAAACAATCATAAATTTCAATAACTTTTTGAACGGATGTAATTGTTCCTCTTCATTATCGGATTTCAGTTTCAAGTTTATGAGTGTACTGGAAATGATAAATTGTTTTTTCATTTTTTTAAATATATGCAGGTTTTTTCCTCTTTATATTTAAATTGCATTCATTCCACTAACACAGATCATTAGTTAATACTCAAATATTTATGAAACACCAAACTTAAAAATAAGGGTAAATTCCAGTTTCAGTACCCAAACTATGCCTAAATTTCAGATTCAGTACCTCACGTTTCGAAAGTATCAATACCAGTACCCCGAGTGATAGGCCAGGATACGTGCAAGACCTGGTTCGGGGTAGCTCTGCCCTAACACAACCAGCCGAATGAGGAAAAGGAGTAGAATAGCTCTGTCTCTATGAAAGAGGTGGAGCTCTTCCCCGCCGTCAGTAAGGGCTGACTTGTTAAACTACAGGAGGAAAGGAAAGAAAGAGCAGAGGTGGTAAGAACTGAGTTGGAGGGAGAAAAGAAAATGGGGAAGGCCTGGAATAGGGGGCCGTTTTCTAGATTCCCAGCAAAAGAGACAAGTGGGACCACTTGTCAGAGTTTGTTGTATAACGATCCTTGATTCACGCCATGTGTTCCTGAAATCCCGGAAAGAGGTCTCCGCTGGGAAGAAGCCGTATACCTCTGATAGACCTGGACAGGAGCTTACGCCGGTAAATAGAATGCTAGGCCTGATCTGTCCGCTTGAGAAGCATTCTTGATAGTACGGTCCTGGGAACGATGAAGCCAGAGGTGGTTTGGTCAGACCTGATCTCCAGCTTACCTGAGGGGGAACAGGTGGGACCACTTGTACAGAATATGTTTCCCCTAAACGGCCCATGATTCGCGGCACGTGTCCCTGGGATCCCGGCTGGGGTCCCCACTATGGCAAGCTATAAATATCCCAGCCTTGAGGCAGGGAAAGGTATGTTCTCTTGAGCATTCTCAATTATTTTCCTGAAATACACCTCAAACGCTTACTGACTTAAGCATTGGAGAGGTTTCCACCGGAAAACCACCGGTGGTCCTTTCTAATCCTTGTTTGTGGTGCAGGTCGGAGTAATATTAATTGTTCCTGGTGCTGTGTAAATCTTGGGGCTATTTTTCAGGCTGGAACAATTGGCGCCGTCTGTGGGAAGTCGGATAAGCTAAGACGTGAGATCCTTTGTTTGTTTTATGGCTTCAGACGGTTTGCGACGGAAGTTGGTAGGTGAGCTTGGTGGAACCCCCAGCTCCGCCGCGCCATGGGGGATGCCTAGGTCGACAGAAACATTGGGCAAGGGGACCAGAGGAGACAGCGCCGTCGACGGAGACTGCACCAGACTCTACGCCGCCTCCGCTCAATAGATCCGTGCCAGCCACGAATGGTTTGTTTAATGAATCTTTCCTTTTGCAGCTCTCTGAGCTAATCGGCAAAGCCGTGGAGATGGCAGTGGAAAAGAAGTTTGCAGAGATGGCGCCGCYGCCWGCCAATGYGCCGCCGGCRCGAACTGAGCCGGTGGTGGACACAGAGCCATTGCAAGACAGACAGGCAGKTYGGGCTCCCTTACATAATAGGGAAGAGCACTTTTCTACCTCTGATAGCGAGACTTCAGGCCAGACTAATCCAGATCTGGCTGAGCAGATGCAGAGTCTACAAAAAGAAGTGAGGGAGTTTAAGAAGAAAATAGCAATGGGAAATGTGACGCCAGCGAGAAGGGGCACACCATTTACTGATGAGGTCATGCGAGATGATGTACCGGCTTCGTACCGATCCCTGGGCTTCGAGTACAATGGAACCACGGACCCGTGGGACCATCTCAGTCGCTTTGAGATTGCGGCAGCCCTGCACAAGTTCTCGGACGCTGTCATGTGTCGAGTCTTTCCGATGACTTTTACTAAGTCAGCGCAACTCTGGTTCAGTCAGCTGCCACCAAGATCTATCAGCATTTTCGATGAGTTCAGCTCAGCCTTTTTACAGCAGTTCACGAGCTATAAAAAGTATCAAAAAATGCCACTCGAACTTTTCAACTTAAAGCAGAAAGAGAATGAAAGCCTTCGCGCTTATATTAATAGGTTCACAACTGCCAAGTTAGAAGTGCCCTCAGCTTCCGAGGAGCTATTGGTGAATGCTCTAGCACAAGGCTTAAGGCGAGGAGAATTCTTCCAATCATTGGTGGTAAAACCAGCCCTGAAATTTGGGGAGCTCTTGGAGAGGGCAGAGAAGTATATCCATCTGGAGGAGGCTTTAAAGATTAAGGATGAGGGAGAAAAGAATTGAGAGAGATATGACAGGGACGAAAGGGTCGTGACAAAAAAACCCAGGTCAGAACTGTCCATGGGTCGATCTCGATTTGACAAGTATACCCCCTTGGCAACACCTCCAGGCGAAATATTGCAGGCAATAGAGCGTCACCCAGAGCTCAAATGGCCCAAAACTTACTCACAGAGACCAAGGAAGGAAAGGTCAGATCGTTTTTGTCGTTTCCATAATGAATATGGACATAGCACAGATGAATGCACGCATTTGAAGGATGAATTGGAAAAAATGGTCTAGGCGGGACACTTAAAGGAATATGTGGGTGTGAAGAAGGGTAATACCAGGCCTGGAAATCGAAACTCCGACCATTTCTCACAGGGCAAAGGTAGTCAGATAAATACCCAAGACAGAGTAAGATCTGGTTTGAGAAGACCTGACCAAACTCAGGTCATTCATGGTGAGATTCAGATGATAACAGGAGGAGAGTTGGATGAGCATTCTAAAAGAACTCAACACAGTTATGTTAGGGCTGCCAAGGATCTGGTCAGAGTGGCCCGAGAGGTAGGGCAGGTAGCGGCCACACCCAACATTTGTTTTGGATCGGAGGACAGCGATGGCATTCTCGCCCCACGTATGGACGCATTGGTAATAACGGCCACCATTGCTAATTATAACGTTCGACGGATTTTCGTGGATATAGGATCTTCTGCAGATATCTTATTCTTTGATTGTTTCCAAAAGCTAAAACTGAATGTTGAATTGGAGGAGGTCACCACTTCCCTGGTCGGGTTTGCCGGAGGAGCCTTAAAACCTATAGGAGCGGTTAAGCTCCTCGTAACCCTAGGGGAGGAACCATATAGGGTGACCAGGATGGTACGTTTCCTGGTAGTTGATACACCATCCTCTTACAATGTAATGTTAGGCCGGCCATCCCTGAGCCAATTCCAGGCTGTTATATCCGTCTTCTATATGAAGATGAAGTTTCCAACGGAAGACGGAACGGGAGAGGTCAGGGGTGACCAGTACACTGCGCGGCAAACTTATGTAGATTGTATAAGACGAAATGAAGAGGAGAGAATGAGCAAGAGGCCTCGGATTGAGCAGCCACAGCTAGAGCTAGCAAGGCAAGGAGAAGGGCTGATGATGGTAGAAATCGTCCCGGGCGATGCAAGCAGAGCCCTTCGAGTTGGCACGACCCTTAGCCCCGGTGTGTTAACAGGCCTGGTAGCCCTTTTAAGAAGTAATGCAGATGTCTTTGCATGGTCCCCCCAAGACCTAGTAGGAATAGACTCCGAAGTAGCCGAGCACCGCCTCAATATCCGCCCGGACATGAAACCGGTCAAGCAGAAGAAGCGCAACTTTGGGCCAGAGAAGGAGGCCATCATAGAAGCGGAGGTAGAAAAGCTCTTAAAGGCGGGGCACATTCAGGAAATACAGTTTCCAGAATGGCTCTCGAACGCAGTGCTAGTCCCAAAGACGGAGGATTGGCGAATGTGCATCGATTTTCGAGACTTGAATCGTGCTTGTCCAGAGGACCATTACCCAACACCAAGAATTGACCAGCTCGTGGACTCCACCTCTGGATGTGAGCTTTTGAGTATGATGGACGCCTCGCAAGGATACCATCAGATTAAGCTAGCTAAAGAGGACTGGAAGCGCGTCAGCTTCATAACCCCGAAGGGAACGTACTGCTACGTGGTCATGCCCTTTGGCCTCAAAAATGCAGGTGCCACATATCAACGGTTGGTCGATAAAATGTTTAAAAATCAGCTTGGCCGAAACATGGAGGTATACGTTGACGACATGCTAGTCAAAAGCATAAAAGCCACGTCACATGTGTAGGATTTAAAGGAAACTTTCGACACCTTACGCAAGTACAAGATGAAGCTTAACCCAAAAAAGTGCACGTTTGGGGTCAGAGCTGGAAAATTTCTAGGTTACATGGTCACGGAAAATGGAATAGAGGCAAACCCTGAAAAGGTAAAGGCCATCGTGGAAATAGCTGCACCGCGAAATGTAAAAGATATGCAATGTCTGGCAGGGCGAATTAATGCTTTGAGTAGGTTTGTATCCAGATCTGCTGAGAAAAGTCTCTCATTCTTTCAAGCCCTGAGGAAGAAGGCTAGGTTCCAATGGAATGAGGAATGTGAGGAAGCCTTCTGGTTATTGAAAAAGCATTTGGTAAGCATGACCTTGCTTACAAAGCCAGTTCAGGGACAGCCCTTGATTTTGTATCTATCTGTGGGACAGCAAGCGGTCAGCTCTGTCCTGATCAGAGAGGATGGAAGAATTCAGAAGCCAGTATATTTTTGGAGCAAGGTCTTGTATGAAGCAGAGATCCGGTATGTAGAAGTAGAAAGGGCGATGCTAGCATTAGTAGGAGCTGCCCGGAAGTTGCGGCCATATTTCCTTTCTCATACCATTATCGTGCGAACCAACCTACCATTGAAGAGTATAATCGACAAACCAGAGGCGTCGGGGGGGCTGGTCAAATGGATAATAGAGCTGAGCGAATTCGACATTATATTTGAGCCTAGAACGGCAATCAAGGCGCAAGCTCTGGCTGATTTCATGCAAGAAATGACCGGCCCCCAGGGTAAACTAAGGGAATGGATGGTTTTTACTGATGGTTCTGTGTGCAATCAGGGTTGTGGGGCTGGAATCGTCTTGATAGACCCGACAGGCGCATCTACCGAGTTCGCTATACGATTAGATGCCACGCTTTCTAACAATGCTGCTGAGTATGAAGCCTTGTTAAGAGGAATCCAAATAGCGAAGGATCTGGGAGCAGAGCGAGTAAATGCTAAGGTAGATTCGCAGCTCGTATGTAAAAAAGTTAGTGGGGAGTTTGAGACAAGGGAAGAGAACATGCAGAGCTACCTGGCAAAATTCAGAGAGCTAGCTAAAGAGATGGAGGAATTAAATGTCACTCAGATTCTCAGGGAGGAAAATAGTCGCGCGGACTTTTTGGCAAGAGTAGCAAGCTCAGCTACTAATTTCTATGAACGGACGATCACCTTGTTGAAATTGGAGGGAAAGCTCGGGGTCGAGAAGATCTGCACGGTCACCGAGGAGGAAGATTGGCATTCCCCCATAAGAAGATACTTAGAGCAGAAGATCTTACCAGAAGACAGGAGAGAAGCGGCAAAAGTACGGATCAGGTCTGCTAGGTTTTGCTTGATCAAAGGGGAGCTGTTCAGGAGAGGATTTGGCCGGCCTCTTTTAAGGTGCTTAACGCAAGCAGACGGGGCACTGGTGCTAAGGGAGATACATGAAGGTTGTTGCGGCAACCATATGGGGGCCAGAGCTTTAGCCAGTAAAATGTTAAGGGCTGGATATTTCTGGCCTTCTTTGAGAAAGGAAGCTGAAAACTTCGTAAAAAAATGCGAAAAGTGCCAAAAGATGGCTCCCTTAATTCACCAGCCGGCGGAAGAGCTGTCGGTAATGAGCTCCCCTTGTCCCTTTGCAAAATGGGGGATTGATTTGGTGGGCCCTTTCCCGGTGGCTCCAGCTCAAAAAAGATTCCTGATAGTAGCCATTGATTACTTTAGCAAAATGGTCGAGGCGGAAGCTCTGGCGAAGATAACGGAAGGGGCAGTAATGGGATTCATCTGGAAGAATGTGGTCTGTCGCTTCGGAGTGCCAAGAGTAATAATATCGGATAATGGAACCCAATTTACCGAAGCCAAAATCAAAGCCTGGTGTGCCAAGATGAAAATCCAACAGCATTTCACAGCCGTATACCACCCTCAAGCAAATGGTCAGGTCGAGGTGACTAATCGTATTTTGGTACAGGGAATTAAGTCTCGCCTAGAAAGATCTGGGGGAAAATGGGCGGAAGAATTGAGCGCGGTATTATGGGCGTATCTCACAAATCCAAAGGCAAGTACTGGTGAAACCCCTTTTAGCCTAGTATATGGCATGGACGCCGTCGTACCTGCAGAAATTAGCTTGGAAACACACCGAATCCAGAATTTTAATGAAAGCCAGAATGAGYTGTTAAGACAAGATGCTCTGGACCTCATCGAGGAAAAAAGAGACCAGGCCGYAGTCAGGATGGCACATATAAAGGGACGAGTAAAAGCGACATATGACAGGTCTGTTGTAAAGAGACAATTCCAAGTCGGAGACCTGATCTTGAGAAGATCTGATTTGGGGAAATCCAAGGGAAAGTTAGATGCAGCATGGGAAGGACCCTTTCGGGTTATCCAGGTCTTRTCCGGAGGAGCTTATAAAATAGAGGAGTTGGATGGCACAGCAGTTCCYCGCGCTTGGAACATTGTCAATTTAAGAAAATTTTACACTTAATTSTAACGTCTTGTTTTCCCTGATTAAATTTGCAGTTGAATGAATTTATAGTTCACAATGGGAGAAGCCAACGAACACGRTTATTATTAATGACACGAACAACAGAACATGAGAAGACACCYTCGCGGTGCATTAATAATTACATAAGCACATATCATCAAAGCATAAGAAGACAGAAATATAGCCTTAGGATGAGGGCGTAGAATCGAGAAGCTGGCGGAGACGCTTAATCTCGTCCTCGCGCTCCACGAGACGAATGCAAAAACGCTCGGACACATCCACTGCGATATCCCACTCGACAAGGAGTTCCGCGTTCTCCCTCTTCAAATCAGCAACGATTTTTTCAAGGCGCTGTCGCTCGTAAAGAAATTCTGATTTTTTCTGAGCCAATTTCTTCATACGTTCTCGCAACTGACCCTGCAATTCGGCAACTTCTTCCTTCAGACGTTCTTTTTTATGAAGCATTCGGATATGCTCCTCGGGAGTAAAAAAGTTGGAGGAAGATGAAGACGCCATTACGCAAGGAATATAAGCTAAAGAGGAGTACCATTATATAGGAAAAGAAGGCATGGGAAATCGCTTTGGCGCGCAAAGGGACCCAGAAAGAGCGGGAAAATATATTTGAGTTTTGGCGCGAAAAAAAAAAAAATTTCAAGCCAGGATTGGTTAAAGACGACTGCCCATAATTTTGCCTGACCTGATTTTCAGTTTAAGCCAGGATTGGCTAAGGACGGATGTCCTAAATTTTTCCTGACCTGATGGTCAGTCTAAGCCAGGAATTGGCTAAGGACGGATGTCCTAAATTTTTCCTGACCTGATGGTCAGTCTAAGCCAGGATTGGCTAAGGACGGATGTCCTAAATTTTTCCTGACCTTATTGTCAGTTTAAGCCAGGATTGGCTAAGGACGGATGTCCTCAACTTTTCCAGACCTGATTTTAAGTTCAAATCAGGATTAGCTGGGGACGGATGTCCTTAATTTTTCCTGACCCGATGGTCAGTAAGCCATGACTGACTTCGGATGAATGTCTTCAATCTTGCCTGACCTGATGGTCAGCTCAAATCAATATCCCCAATCTTACTTAAAACCTAATGATCGTTTTAGGCCAGAAGGGGTTAAGCTGGATATCTACGATTCTCTAAGTATAACGAATTTTGAGTTCTCTAACTTGCCTGGGCAGGTATCTGGATACAAGTTGTGATTAAAACTTACAATGATCTGAGGGATATGAACCTGTCAGAGTTTCAGCTACACTTCGCCAAAATTGAGAAATTCCAGATAAATCTCAGAGGCACAGCCATCAAAATATTGAAAGCAATTATAAAAAAGAAAATTTAAGACCACAAGAAGGCATGGATATATAAGGCATGGATATTTGCAAGACCAGATATGGATGAAAAACACAGGAAAACCAAAAATACTTTCAGTACATCRCAATTTCAGAATGCACGAAAACAGACTTCGCATACCCAAGAGGGGCTATCATTATTACAAAAAKCCCAGGAAAATAAGAAAGATCTGTTAAGGAGAAGGTCCGCGATTCGAAKCCAAAGCACGACGAACYCGCCAGAGCTCSCGCTCAGTCTCATGTAGACGASGGCRATACTTGTCTGACCTTTCAGTAAGAGTGTGGGCCTCGCCGGCAGCAACGGTGAGGCGGTTAATGGACTCGATTAGGTCCACCTTTTCCTCTTGCATTTGGCGGTTGATCTGGCGGAGCTCCAACCACTCTCTTTTGTAATGGCGTTTCTTCTCCCTCTTCCTGTTCAGTTAGCGATAAAGATAGCCGATTTTTTCCTTCAATAGAACCAATTGGTCAGACAGCTTGAATTTTTCAACGACCAAGGATATATTCTTTCTCTTAACGGTTTCAATTTCCTGAAGAAGAGGGGAGGAAGCCATGACGTATATTTAGGGTATAACAAGTATGCAGAGATTCATGGGTATACTGGCGTCAATTTAAAGGGGAAGGAGCACGTGTTGTGGAGCTTTCAAAATTAGGGTTTCCTGAAATAAAGGAACCCCTAGAAATTCAACAGTCGTTATAAAACAACGAGATATTTATCTAAAAAAAAAGAAGAAGAAAAAAGAAGAAAAGAGATATAATCCAGTTCGATACTCATTATGAGCAAATACAGAGATTGGTAAAAAAGTTTGATAAACATGCCACACAGGCTACATACAGATCTGACTAGACAAACAAGAGMAAAMTTAGAGGCACAGGCGSCTCGACCTTCCACACCTGCATAAGCTCCAGCCTTAACCCCTCCTTATGACTGATCTGGAGTTTGCGACGACTCAGCGAATTCCTGTGCAAATTGAGTTGATTCCTGCAGGTCGCCTAAGTTAGCAAAAGTCGGCGAATTAGCCACAACCATCGCCAAATTTTGTTCGGGGGGGGAGAAGACGCTGAGCTAGAGGAGCAGAAAGTCTGGCGAATATGCTCAGCAAAATCTGTATCATTCATCAGATGTAAGCGATCGTCTTCAGCGACATGAGTGAAGGAGGTGGGTTCGGAGGCGCCAGTGATGAGTGCTTCTCTGTCAAAGGGGAGCTCTGGATTTTCAGACACCCACTTGGCGTGTGCGTCCACCCCCAACAAAAATAAAACTTCCGCCTCTGGCACCAACAGATCATACAACTCCATAGACCCCAGAAAAGCCCGGCGCGTGGTAGCTCGGGTCAGTCGTATCAAGCGTTGGCCCTCCTCAGAATTCAAAAAGCTGAGCCTTCCGTTCGTCTCTCCTTCCAGCAGACCCTCCTCTCTTGCCTCGGCCATTTTCTTTTGAACCTCGGCCGATTTCTTTTGGGCCTCCTTCACTTCTTGCTCCAACAGAATAATCTGGGAATGCTTCTTAGCATTAGAGCCTGTTACATCCTCCAAGGCTGTCTTAGCGAGGGACAGCTCTGCCCTCACCAACTCCAAGTCGGTGTTGAGACCATGATTCGAAGCTGCCAGCTCTTGCTTCTCCCTCCTCAGAGCCTCCACCTCATTTTTTAGGTCAACTTGAAGTAGGGAGCCTCGGGCTCTGGCCAGGAGAGCAGCCTTGTAAATTATCGCCTAAAAAAAAAAAGAAAGAGAGAGAAAAGATGATGAGTAAAAAGTGGTGACTAGTGATATATGTGTGTAAGCACAAAATTTGGGTTGAGGTAGAGTAAGAACATGTTCAACCTGCGCTTCCGCTTGGCTGAAAGAGTCTAGGAGCTCTGGATCAGACAGTTTTTCTGTAGAACGACGATCAGCAGCGGGAACCAATCCCATCATATATTGCCTGGCCACTTCGGCAGGGCAATTCAGTACAGACCTATTGAAGAAGGTCTGGTTGGGATAAGAGGGCACCTGGGGATTGGGAGGGAGAATATCCGTAGCTCCCGCTGTATCTTCCCTTCTCCTCTTCCGCCGCTGTAGCTGCTCCTCCGGATCCTCGAGGGCCAGAGCCGCTGGGATAGGCGTCGCCCGTTCAGGGACAATTTTTTCGGAGGGGTCAGCAGACCTTAATGGGAGGGTGATAGCCGGAGTTGCTTGTTCCTGTCCTGATGTCTTGTTAGGGAGAATGGACAGAAGCTCTACTTCGCCAGGAGTGGAGGAAGCTCCAACATTTTCCCCTAAGGGGTTGCCCTGGCCTTTCCCGGCCGTTTTCTTGGCTTTCTTTGCGGCAAGACGGGCCTGCAGCATTTTCTCTGCAATTCAGAAGATGAGAAAAGAGGTAAGAAATAATGATAAGATCATGGAATTAGACAATAAAGCATAGGGGAACCATACCGATATGGGAAGGCAGGGGCCCATGCCCCTGCTGACTGTTGAAAAACGATAGAAGTTTTGGTTTAAGGGTCTTGGTCAGGTTGAAAGGGTTGCGATTGAGGACGGCTAGGACCTCTTCCAGGTGCGCGGACCGGTGACCTTTTGGTAAACRCATCTGGGAAGGAATAGAACTGATAGGCTCGGATGGAAAATCCCAACTCCCTGGGCCTTGAACAAAGAAGTATTTCTTTTTCCAGCCCTTATGGGATGAGGGCAGGCCTGTCAAGAAGCGAACATCAGCTCTTACGGAGAGATAGAAGAAGCCGGAGGAGCTTTTTGCTTGAAATAAAGCGTGAAAGAGCTGGGCTGTGGGAGTTATACCAGCATACTGGGCTGCCAGATGGAACCCCGCCATG
>BMAC01001031.1:199019-274775 GCA_014905375.1 Phtheirospermum japonicum | reverse complement strand
CACCCCAACCCTTACGACACCATATTATTTATTGAACCCATAAACTAGCATAAAAGGATGGATCTCACTGTCTACAACTATGTAATTTACACAAGACACAAATCACAATCCTGCAACATAATATCAGGTGATCATAAGTTCAGAAATGTTGCTATGACATTTTACTAGTCCTGAAGGAGTTGAAATATAGAACTTTCTAAAATTCAAGACTTATAGAGACACGAGAAGTTAGTAAAAATCAGCCACTCCAACATTGAAAGACACACTATGAAACATCTTAAATAAGAAGTAGCATGAAAATATTTGATATAAAATGACTCCGAAAGGGATTAAAAAAAAGGTGAAGTGAACAAACTTTGCTCAAGTTATTTCGGTCATATATGAGACTCGTTTTCTCCAACCAAGTTACTTGAAACAACCTACAAAAGTACATGCAATTAATACATTAGAACTAGCAACTTATTCTAAGATTAACCAACCAAGGAAAAACATTATAGAGTTTTATTCTATTTTAAAATTAACAAGAACAATGACAAACACATGAACATAAAGATAGAAATCGAAGACAAAAATAAGCCTGGTCTTATTTCTGTTCACAGATGTAGCTATTCAAAATAAGTTTATCCAATTTTCTATTATGTTTATTGTCAATAAAAGTTGTACTTTAGAAAATCTTCATCTACCCAATAAGATAAAAAGCAATCTGTAATACTACAAAATACAGAACACAGACCTGTCACCAAAAAGAGTCAAACCCTCCCCAAAGTAGAGTCCTGCATTTTGTGAATAGCCAGAACCTGTAAACCAGAAAGTTCAAGTTATTCAGATATACATAACTCCAGCTAAATCATCTGTCAAGAATATATATGTTAGTAAACTTCCAAGAATATTCTAAATGAAATAAAAGAAAAAAAAAATATTGATAAGAAGAAATAATCACTAGTGCAAAAATAGAGACAACTGCAACAACTCAAAGTACATTGAGTAATAATTCGGCTACATTTTTAAAAGTCCATACTAGTTTCAACTCGGAAATCCTTAATAAAGAGGAATTAATACATAGCAAGGAAAAAGAAAATAAGCAAAAATGGACATCAAATAAGTAACTTCTCCAAGCTAGTTATTACGGTAGAAATAACGCCATTTAATTGACAAAAATGGACACTAAAAGCATCAGAATATATACATGTCTCAAGACACCACAATCAGACAACACACAATATTAAAGCAGATATTAAGTTGAAATATTCAAATTTCCCCAAGTTTCCAAAACCGAAAAAAGGACTTAAAAATAAGCATAAAGCTTCAGAACTAGCAAGAACAACATGTAATCCATCTTATAAGCACAGGTCATTCGGAACCTTAGTATGAGGAATCAAAACATTTCTTGGAACAGGTATCCCTGTTGAGGATGCATATATTCTTGAGCAGCTAAAAGTTTAGCCTGTGTGAAGCGAGTACCCTCAACAAAAAGTGCCAGCCAAAATGGCAGAGGAAAATCACTTAGCCGTTGAAGTCCCGATCGCAATCAATATTAAATGAGTTAGTTAAATTCACTAGGAAGGCAATTAGCAAAGTAAGCAAGAAACATATTCGATCAACTTACTTAAAAATATGAAATTTTAGAAATAATAAGCAATTGGCATTGTACATTAAAAATGGTACCAGGGTGCACTTGAATAGACTATGATGCAAAACCTAAGCATATTTTTAATAGTTTCGATATTCATAAAATTAAACATGCTGCAGAGAAATCCTTACGTAAATAAGCTGATACTTTATTCCAAAAAATTATTTCTAAAATAGTCTAAAGATCAACATCTACATAGGACTAGACCAATTGTTAAACGACAATACATTACAGATTACCCCATTGGCCTATGATAAACATCATAACATTAGTTCTGAGAAAAGTAAAAGGAATTCATAATTAAAATGTCCCAACATACTTCCAGCCTTATAAATGTAAAACCTGAATCAGATAAAATCTGAAAGAAGATTTAGGCTCTGTAAAAAAAGAACACTTATAAAATCAATTGAAAAGATGATGTCACTTAAACTATCTGAGTCTAGGATGAGAACATCATCTTCCTGGTTAAAGTAGACCGACCAATCTAAAGGTAATTTTTTTGTGATGAAGTTTTAAAATAAGAAACAATCATAAATTTCAATAACTTTTTGAACGGATGTAATTGTTCCTCTTCATTATCGGATTTCAGTTTCAAGTTTATGAGTGTACTGGAAATGATAAATTGTTTTTTCATTTTTTTAAATATATGCAGGTTTTTTCCTCTTTATATTTAAATTGCATTCATTCCACTAACACAGATCATTAGTTAATACTCAAATATTTATGAAACACCAAACTTAAAAATAAGGGTAAATTCCAGTTTCAGTACCCAAACTATGCCTAAATTTCAGATTCAGTACCTCACGTTTCGAAAGTATCAATACCAGTACCCCGAGTGATAGGCCAGGATACGTGCAAGACCTGGTTCGGGGTAGCTCTGCCCTAACACAACCAGCCGAATGAGGAAAAGGAGTAGAATAGCTCTGTCTCTATGAAAGAGGTGGAGCTCTTCCTCGCCGTCAGTAAGGGCTAACCTGTTAAACTACAGGAGGAAAGGAAAGAAAGAGCAGAGGTGGTAAGAACTGAGTTGGAGGGAGAAAAGAAAATGGGGAWGGCCTGGAATAGGGGGACCGTTTTCTAGATTCCCAGCAAAAGAGACAAGTGGGACCACTTGTCAGTGTTTTTTGTATAACGATCCTTGATTCACGCCATGTGTTCCTGAAATCCCGGARAGAGGTCCCCGCTGGGAAGAAGCCGTATACCTCTGATAGACCTGGACAGGAGCTTACGCCGGTAAATAGAATGTTAGGCCTGATCTGTCCACTTGAGAAGCATTCTTGATAGGACGGTCCTGAGAACGTTGAAGCCAGAGGTAGTTTGGTCAGACCTGATCTCCAGCTTACCTGAGGGGGAACAGGTGGGACCACTTGTTCAGAATATGTTTCCCCTAAACGGCCCATGATTCGCGGCACGTGTCCCTGGGATCCCGGCTGGGGTCCCCACTATGGCAAGCTATAAATATCCCAGCCTTGAGGCAGGGAAAGGTATGTTCTCTTGAGCATTCTCAATTATTTTCCTAAAATACACCTCAAACGCTTACTGACTTAAGCATCGGAGAGGTTTCCACCGGAAAACCACCGGTGGTCCTTTCTAATCCTTGTTTGTGGTGCAGGTCGGAGTAATATTAATTGTTCCTGGTGCTGTGTAAATCTTGGGGCTATTTTTCAGGCTGGAACACCGAGTTACATTTTTCTCTCAAATTTGGTACCCCGCGTTGACTTTCTGTTAAAAACTAACGGTTTCAAAAATGAGACAATTACAAAAGGCACCCAATCAAAACATATGGTTCAATTAGGTCCCCGAGAACTATAAAAAACTCAGATCAACCCCAAAATACTTTAATAGTGACCAAAAGGCCATCATCCCAAAAATATTCAGGCATCTACCACTGGGCCGTCGACAACTACGGCAGCGCCCAAACCCCGTCTTTGGGTCCCAGATCGAGTCGTTCCGGGCCCACCACCAGCACCCCTCCGAGATCACCAAGTGCGAGACCGTCGGGATCGTCAACAACCTGGCGGCGATCACCACCGCCGCAGTCACTCCGGTCAACCTGTTATCCGGCGACCCGGTCCTCCTCGGGTTCRTCGCCGTGTTCGCCGGCTGCAGCATGTTCAGCATCAAGTTCCACGCGTGGGCGCTCCGGCCGCCGTACAACAGTAGCTACTGCATGGTGAATGGGGTTTGGAACAGGGTTTTGGACGAGTGGAAGGTTCTCACCGGCACGGAGGCGGCGATTTTCTATCTGATCGGAGTTAGGCCGCGGTCGTGGTCGGAGCCGGTGTCTGAGTGGACACCGGAAACTCAGATGGCGGATGAAAATTGAAGTTAACCCGTTTTTGATTAATTCATATATGAACTGATTTAAATACAAATAATACGAATTTGTAGATTATTGTTATGTACAAGGAGCTATGACATGCAATTAGATATAATATAAAGTTTGTAATAAACATATATGTAGGAAATTGGGGGAAGTAGATTGTGCTTTGCTGCCATCTTATTATTCTGATCAAAAACCTGTGATAGTGAGTGAGTTTTAGTCTGGTTATAGCTATCAAATGTTATTTGTGATAATTACACAACTTACCTTTTTGCTAATTACAAATGAAACCTAATGTTTTTCTAAATCCTTCTTTGCCTATGTTTAGGTTTCTTCATTTCATGGATTTTTTTCATCCTGTGTTTATTAGAACTTGTAAGATTAGAATACCAAAATGCAGGTGGAAGTAAAATAATGGAAATACCTTTTTTTCATCCTGTGTTTTATTACTTTACACAAATTTTACACTAGTATACACAGCAAAAATCATTTCTCTGTTTACCTTCATGTACATCTTGCTCCTCTAGCAACCTCTTGTAGGTCGAACAGTGAACTATTAAACTAAAGTCCAAGTTCCTAAAACGGACACAAACATAAACTTGAGTCAACAAAATCTAGCTATCATCAGCACATAAATATAGCTCGCAATATTATTATTGTTTCGTGGTTTTCGATTCAATCTTATAATTTAACCCCAACTGTCGGTTAACCTGATGGATAATTATAATATGTCCCATGGAGAATTGGGGTTGTTTTTAATTTACATGAAAAGTGAGGATGTTAATGTAAAATATTTTGTGAAGTTAGTAAATTCTGTTGGTTTTTGTAATCTTGAAATTTTTTGGTGTAGTTTTTGTCATTATACCCATATTTTCTTTCCATGGCCACGAGTTTTTTTTTGTAGGTTTTTGGGGATGATGGCCTTTTGGTCACTTTTAAAGTATTTTGGGGTTGATTTGAGTTTTTTATAGTTTTCTGGGACCTAATTGAACCATATATTTTGATTGGTTACCTTTTGTAATTGTCTCATTTTTGAAACCGTTAGTTTTTAACGGAAAGTCAACGCGGGGTACCAGATTTGAGAGAAAAATGTAACTCGGGGTACTGGTATTGATACTTTCGAAACGTGAGGTATTGAACCTGAAATTTAGGCATAGTTTGGATACTGAAACTGAAATTTATCCTAAAAATAATATCAGCCATTTCAAATAATTCATTGCAGTAACTAAATCCTAAATGACATTATTTAATAACAATATTATTATTTTCATAACAGTAGCTATTGAATATTAGTTCAAAGTAATAATTGAATCATAAATAGGTGAAAACTCATACATTAAAAGGGAAAATAAAAAATAATGGAGTAAAAATATTTTTAGAACCTTCAGTTAAAGAAGACTTTATTAAAGAGTCATCACTTAATTAGTTCCAATAAGTCGAACATTAGTTTAATTGTTGTTTCATTATTTGTAACTTTGCCAGATTGGTGGCTTAAAAAAATAGAAATAAATATGAAGAAGATAGATAAATAACTGATGCTTATGCAAAGCAAAATAATTGTGATGATACCATAAAAAGTTCAATATTTGCTACTTACAGGAAAAAGTTTCGACGATTTCTTCATAACAGCTAATGAGCTACTGAGGCAACCTGATCGCTGTCATTAGAAGGTCTGAAAATCAATTACTAGAAGCTTACGAGAAAGGAAATCAATATACCACTTGTTAAAAAAAGGAAGCAAACCTGAGCCAAAACCCATCCAACTAGCCAATCAATGTCACTTCTGTGATTACATATGACAAGTGCATGTTCTATACCTGGAAAAGTTACCAGCTCAATTATGAACAAGACTCAAGGATAAAAGTCTATAAACAATTTTTTGTGGGCTTACCCATCAATTTAAAGGTTTCAGAGTCAGCATGCAATTCAATCTGCAATCACATTCCAAAGGCTATATGAGACAAATGATTCAGATGAAACTGATAAAATCTAAGATTATAGTTTGTGCATATCAGCGTGTGGATAAACAATTCAAGAAGAAATTTATCGAATTAATAAAATACAAAAATATTTCAATAAAATTTTCACCTTAACGCCAGCTCACCAATCGACGAGCCACACGAGCTCGGCCACCTCCCTGTTTATCCTCCAATATATGTTCTTTGAGAAAGGTCTAATCAGCAGAAAACATATTGCCTGGAAATTACCGAAAAGAATCCATTCACATTTCAAGAATTATATTTTATTTTATTTTAATACTAGTACAAAACAACACAAATAATTTCACACACACAGGCACACAAAAAAAAAACTCATACATTCACTCTCACACATAGCTCAGCTCAAAATCAACTGAATAAATAAAAAAAATCTTAAAACACCCATTCAAACCCACACACACCATAAAAAGATTAAAATAACATATACATTGTACAGCACAATTACCTGAATAAAATTAACGACAAGGCCATAGATGAAGAACAGAACGCCCAAGGGCACAATCACTATCGCCACTGCAATTGCCATAGTAGAGAGTATATATCCCACCGAGCACACCTGCTATGCCACCGCCGTCCAAACGAGCGTCATCACGTACGAAACACTCCCCGCCACAAAACTACCCATTTCGCCCCTCAGCGTCCCCCACTCCTTGCTCGTAAACAGACCCACCACCACGACTGCGGTGTAAATCTACATTTTGAGAACTACCAGAAAACTGTAATTCATCTATGAATTCAATTTCCAAATTTCTAGGAAACCCAAATCTGGACCCTTCATCAAGCATTTTCCCCAAACGAATTCGCCCGGAACTGGAAACTTAGATTGACGGGCAGAAAGACATCCTCCTCTGCGTCTTCAACCCGCAAAGCGATCCTCCACCGTCCGATTTAAGCCCTTTCATCTTTCTAGCGATTTCTCGAACACAGTTCCACTCCCTCAACACCGTCGAATCTGGCGATGAAGACGATGTCGTCGAGTCTGTGCCGTCGGAAAAATCACGAGATTCTCCGCTGGAGTCTACTTCTTGTTTGATGATGCAGCTGGTGGTGGTGATTGGAAGATGATGGCCGGTGGTTGTTGGGAATGGTGGGAGAGGGTCGAATCGGATGAGTAGATAAGATGAAATCGATTTTGTGGATTAGATTTTTTAGGTTAATTTTTCAATCAGAAAAATCGATTTTGTAGGTATATTCTAATCCAAAAATAATATGACATACTAGAACGCCTTTTTAAAGACGTTCTGAATAATATGATATACCAGAACGCCGTTTTAAAGACGTTCTGAATAATATGATATACCAGAACACCTTTTTAAAGACGTTCTGGATATCGAATATACCAGAACGTCTTTTTAAAGACGTTTTAGATATCGAATATACCAGAACGCCTCTAAAAAAGACGTTCCAGTATGTGAAACTTTTATAACGAAAATGTCACCGCCTGACATTCTAGAACGTAGCCTCCTGAGGCGTTATAGAATGTATGTTCTAGAATCCATTTTTTGTACTAGTGTATATTACAATAAGTAGCTAAGGCGTGTGTGATGTACGTGTGTGCTTGCTCTCCTTCTTTCAATAAGACTAGTACTCGGTTCACTACGACATTTTAGAATATGTAGATGATTTCGATCAAATGAATTCATAGCATGGGGAGCTGCCATACTAGCATATCTATACAAATAACTTGGTGACGTATCTGCGGCAAAACTGAGGCAGGTGGCCGGTTATTCGACCCTATTGGAGGTGACATTTAATTATCATGAGTTTATTATTACTTTGATCATAAATATAATAATTATTATTAATTTGGTAATAAGTTTGAGGATTTTGCAAATTGTGTTATTTGTGTGTAGGCAATGATATATGAGTGCTTCCCAGAATTGAGACCTTCATGTGATGTGGGTTTTCAAGTCGATTAAGAGTGGCCAATAGATGGTCACCCAAAGGGTACCTAGGACAATCGTTGTTGAAGGTAAAGGTTATAGGGGAGTAGCTTAATAACATGACCACGGCCCAAGTGAGTTTTCACTTATTTCATTCTAAACCATGTTTAACCATTTTTTGAATTCGTTTGTGCATATATAATTGTTTTAAGTAAATGATGAAAGTTTTATTCACAGGTTGTCTGGACACCGTATGACGAGGGAATTAAGACAAATTTTCACTACGGAATGTCACATTTCTTCATGGTTGCATTGGCGTGCCTGATTATGATGATCGTAACATCTAGATGTGTCTCTTAGAGAGTGGACTCGTGGGCAGTGTTTTGATACGTGTGATAATCATCTCCTATCTGAGAATCATTTCAGTAGAATGCTAATCCTTCTTGGGAATGTGACACCAATTACATGTCCTGGTACCGAAAAGTCTCTCATCCGATTATTAGAACCCCGAGCAGAGGAAATCTTCTAAACCTTCTAGTTCTAGTGTGATAAAAAAGGACACGTTGGGAATAACACTCTAACTCATAGTTTGTTGTGGCCGATAGTCTTACGTTGGAGAGTAGGAGGTGAGGATCTTGACGTGAGACAAGTCATGCCTCTTGTGGACCAGGCATATACTACACTTGAGAGAGCCTCTACACATGCGGAACCATCTATTGGTTGGGGATGATCAGGCGATCGTGGAGGTGCATGCCACCAAGGATTCAGAATTATGTATGTGGATTATAATTTGTGTATATGGGTTGTGTTTGTAGATTATGTTTATTATGAATTTTTAGCATGGATTATGTACTAATATGTGAGTTAATATTTTATTATGGATTATGACATTTGGATTATGTGCATATTGATTTTCGTATAGTAAATAGTGTGTTTGATGATATTAGTATACTGTTCCTCAGGTTTTGGCCAAAAATCACATTAATTTTGGTCAAAAGTGGCTAAAATCACATCATTTTCAATCACATATGGCCAAAAGTCTAGTCAATTTCCGGCCAACTTTGATAAGAAAATATTGTTATTTTCAGCCCTATGCGACCTAAAATTTAAGCAATTTCCGATCATATGTTACCAAAAATTGTAGTGAGTTTCTGCCATATGCGACTAAAAATTGATGTAATTGTTGGCCACTTGTGACCGAACATTACATACCAATAGTTCAAGATATAACCTTAAGTTCAGGAAAACATCCAATTTGTTTAAAGTTTATACATATCATCTAATAATGAGAAATAATACTTCTGAATCTTTGAAAAATCATATAAATTGTCTAATAAAAATAAATGATTTTAAGTTCATGAAATAATCTGAATTGTCTAATCAAATGAATAATGTGTAGGAGTAATACTATTCGAACTTTGAATTATTTGATACATATCTATTTGCAACTTGTAAGTAGTCTCTCATCCTTCTGCACAGTCGTGATGCTAGTGGTACCACCTATATGAAAGAGGTGGTAAATGATGACCCTCGTGCAAAAAAACTTACAAGATAAGGGATGACAGTGTTAGCACATTTTTAACAATATATTACGAATGTAAGTATTTATGTTTATCTGAATAAATGATTGTCATTCACTAGTGCCATAGTAATACACCTCGAATTTAACGGGATCTCCTTTGTTAGTGGAAAATTCTGAGGCACTGTGTAAAGGACAAAGTGACTAGGTCGACATTGTAGTGGTTTGCAATCAAGTAGCCCATTTTAGGTAATGGAAACTAATTTGCCGTTGGTGCACATGTAATAAAGCAGTTAAGTTGCTCCAACCACCTCGAAATGACCATTCTCTCCAAAAATATTTTGGTACAATTGCATATGGCGTCCTAACTCTTTCATAAGGTCAGCCAGCCCTTATCATTGTGTAGGAATCTTATGAGCCCGTCAAATGTATCGCAATAACCCATAAACCACAATTACCATCTATTAATACATTTTTGGTGTCAATAATATGCTCATTCAAGTTCGATGGTGGGACACGAAGTGTATTACTTGTATCTCATATAGTGCGTATACTTCTACTACTTTGTTTTTTTATCATTAGAAACACTGGCATATCAATACTTTGTTGGGATCCATCAACCCAAATGCCATCATTAGGTGACAAACTATCATCAAAAGTGTTTGCGTATTCAAAAGCACTCAAATCACACTTTGTTGATTAATCAACCTTTTCTCCCTTTTTTAGATGGTTGCCCAAGAGTAGTAACAGGTCCCTCAGGGGCTAGTAATGGAGTCATCGCCGAATTTGCAAGCTCTCTAAATTACCTCAATTACATCCTTTCCTCTGCCTCGCTAGCCTCATCAAACTTGGATTTCACAAGACCCCATGCATCAACTAGATGACAACCTAAGTCTGCAATAACACTATCATCAACTCCAACATTAGGCTACATATCCAAGTTTCTCCAAAACCCATCAACAAAATCTAAGGGGATATATCTATCATCTCTTAAAAACTCAAATAGCTCATGAGCACAAGGTAGACCACATGTCTTCCTTAATACACACCCACAAATTAAAGGATCTAAACCACCCTTAGGCACGCCTTTAATCTCATCAAGTATCTTGCTCAACCCATAAATAGAAAACATACCTCCCAACTCCTTGAATTCATTTAATTTGAATCAATGTTGAACTACATTAATACTTGCCTCAAATGATGCTAAATTGTAATGTGCATCGTCTCAAGCAAAGTGAGAGTTTTAGCCCAACATGTTTCGAAATTCCCCATGCTCGATCTAAGTTGCTTCTTCAATACAGAATGGTGGCTTTCAGCCCTGAAAGAATATTAGTTATGTATTAATACTTTCTATATGAATACAATTAATTAACACAAATACACACACACACACAACACACACACACACACACACACACACACCACACACACACACACACATATATATTATATTATATATATACTATATATATATATATATATATATGGTGCTATTATTGAAATGCATGGCATTGTTTGTCCAAATGAACGCAAATCTTTCTTTGTATGGTTCAATCCATTGCTTAATTGCATACTCAACAGCAGATCAATATTCTGCATTCTCAACTTGGAATCTTCTAAGAAATTCATTGAATGTCATTTCAAAATCTGCAAGGACCCATACATTACAATTGTAGTTGAAGGAGTCCCATTTATCTTTTGCACGAAAACTTGTTGTGCAGTTGTTCCTACTAATGTGCCAACAACATAAAAAAGGAGTCGAGGTCGAAAAGCAAGCCTCAACCACATTCATCAATCCAAGTTCTCGATCATTGATAATTACTTCAAGTAGGTATGAATGGCTCATTGTTTATTTCACCATGCTACACGCCCAAAGATAGTTGTCCTCTCTATCTTTCTCCAAATAAGCGCATGCAACTTGGAATGACATGTCAATCGACCTCACACAAACTATCTCTAACAAAATTAACTTGTACATATTGGTTTTATATGTACAGTTCATGAAAAACATTTTTGAAAATGCACACAATAATTTGACACTAGTAGGGTGATCAAAGAAGATATCCCTCACAGTGTTAATATTCTCGCATCACCTAGAATAACATATGGAATTGTGGTCTTACACTTTACTCATGAAGTATTGAATTTGAGAGTTACCTCCTCTCTCGATCACTCTGTGGCTCACCCTAAAGTAGTACAAAGTCCTTTTTGTTGACTTGTTACCTTTATATGCCTTTTTCACCAAGTGCAAAATGTCCTTCGCTTGACTATTACCTTTAGAAATACCTAACACAAACTCTTCTTCGGCATTTGTGAATCTACCGACATATGGATGGCCAGTCAAGTCAAGGGCGACCAGATAATTATGTACACGACATTCAACATTTAATACACATTCATATTTAGATACTTTTTTACCCCTTAGATAAATGGACACGAGCATTTCTTTGTTCCGGTATTTCTCTTCTTCTTCATCTTCAGCTTCATCTTCTACCTCCACATCGTCACTTCTCCTAAGCAATGACTTAGGTTTAGTTGCATGATATTCCCCACTACATTCATAAGCCAACATTAGTCAAGGCTTACACTTGTCACTAATCTCCGAACGTTTCACCACAATCACCATATAAGCTAGTTTAGAACCATGCTTACTCAACTTATCAGATGATCATGAGACTTGAATATAGATGTGTTGTGAAGTCATTTGTATAATATATAAACAACTCATTTCTTAATGGACTAACGATGCTAAGCTCTGTAAAAATATGTGTTTCATTCTTGTTACAAATTGACAAGAAAAAGGAGAAAAATCAATACCTGTAGGTCCAATATTGTATACTGTTCGGTCACCAGTAGATGAAAACTGCAACAAGTTTCGGTCAACAGTGGCTGGAAATTACAAGAAATCTCAGTTACTAGTGGCTTAAAATTGTAACAAATTTTAGTCACTAGTCGTTAAAAATCGCATCAAATTTCGGTCACCAGTGGCGGAAAGTTGTAGCAAATTTCAATCACAATTGACCAAAAAATACTGTAATTTTCAGCCCCTGGTGGCTGAAAATGTAGCAGTTTTCAGTCGACCAAGTCCGAAAATTTCTTCAAATTCTAGAAGTCCGGTGCAAAAAATCGCTTACGTTTTTAAGGTACCACGACCGAAAATATTGCGATCAATTTTATAAAATTTCAAGTTACAACTCACAATATGGATACGAAAATAAAAAAATAATCGGACAAAAATATAGAAATACTTAAATTGCTTGTTCTCATGTTTATTCTATCTTCCATACTGAATTTTTTTTGTAAACTTTGAAGAGTTAGGATATGGAGATAATTGAAGTGTGGTTGAAAAAAAGTGTTAGAAATAAATTAAAAATAATATTATATATTTGTGTATAAATAGGTGTGTGTAGTAATTTTGTAATTTTCATGGGGTGTGTTTAGTAATTGGATGGATAAGGTTGTGTAGGATATAATAAGGGTATATAATTCAATTTATTCAATGGCATTTTTATAAATAATAAAATATGGATGCAGTTAGTAATCATTCGGGTGCGGATAAAATTGGCCTAACACCAATCTTCAAAACCCACCATCTCTTTCTCTGTTTCTTCCTTCTTTCTCTCTATGAGCTTCCATAGAGCGTGTTGCAAATCTGAAGCCTAAGCACCACCGGTCGATGGAAAATTGACAGAGTGGAATGCAAAACCAGGTTTCGCCATCAGAATACGAGAAAGTAAATCTCATCCCCAGCGATGCTGCCTATGATCTCCATTGCATCGTGGAGCCAATAAACTCCATCGGCTACATGTTTTCGAAGATGTTCCAAAGAAATATTCTCGATATCAGATTATATGAACAAGCATTCGTGGCTAGGGTGCTAGGTTCATCTATCGCAGGAGCTGCAGGGTATGGTAGTTGTGACCCCCTAAGCCAAATCCATGGGACACTCCGTAAATTTTATTTTATTTTTGATTTGAGGTTTACACGTTGGCCAATTTTTAATTTTTTTTAAATTTTCAATTTGAATAACGTGGATTGATATTAAGGATAATTGACCATGCTAATATTATGGGGGTGGGGGGTTGTTTAAATTTTTGAACTTTCTTCATAAAATTGAAAATGCAATATTTATTTATTAATATAAGAGGTGGTTTGTTGGCATGGATAAGAAGGGATGTGCATAATTTTAATGATTTAGCAAAATGAGATATTTTGCTGCGCTGAGTTATTTGATTGACATGAAAATGGTTCTTCTTCTTCTTCTTCTTCTAGTCTAAGATGGTTGTTTAAGATTATCATTCTTTCAATAATGTTCTTTTGTGAGTAGTAGAGAATAGTAATAGATCAATGGCCAACGAACACTTAATGTTTTTGTGACGTGGGAGTGGGGGGTGTTAGCATATCACCTCAGGTATATGTTCATATAAAGATCATGGTTATTGATGACCACACTGCATTGATTGGCTCTGATAATATTACTGGCCGAATCTTGCTTGGATCTAGAGATGTTGAGGTATAATCTAAAACTTATACTAACACTTAAAATTTTTCTTTCTTTATTTTTTTTAAAAAAATAAAAGCACATCAATTTTGTCAATTTGCACAAGATAACAAAACCCATCTATCTGAGCTCTCCAATTGTCTTTTGATATGATAGTTTTACTGACAGTCTATGGTTTCAAGCAACTTGGGTTTTCATTTCTATCTGTAATCTTGTTGGACCATATCATCTTTACTAAACGGCCAAATACACGTGCTCATTGATTATTGCAGTTTTCAGATTGTGGATATTATTTAGTGCTTGGTGCAAGTAGGGTTATTTGTATAGAGTGTTAATTGATATTTTATATTTGGGCCCATTTCGAAAATATAATTAGTATTATTTTTCTGGATTTTTGTTGTCGTAGTTTTAGGTTTTTTTGTAGTTAATTGGTATGGGGCAATTGCATTTTTTGTGGAGATAACTTGAGCTCTTGTAGGCGTGCTAGTCAATTTTCAAGACAAGAAACTTCAAATACAAGAGGGATTCCTAACTTGTGAGCCGTGTTGAAAAAGTGCTATTTGTAGAGAGTTTGTATGAAAAATGTATTTAATACACATTAGAGAAACAACCCCATTATTGGTGTGGTAATCTTATTATTAGTTGTAGTAATTCTATTACTAATTGTGTAGTTTTTGAAAATATAATTACTATAAAATGTATATTACAATTATTGTTGTGATATAAAAAAATAGATCAGATGACAACCATTAAAATATGGGTGAATTTCAAAAGAGAAAAAGGCTTAGTTTTGAGTTTGTAATCATTGAATGCAAGTTTGATGCCTAGTCTTGGGGATTACTTGATGTGATATTTTCATTACTAGATGTGGTAATATTATTATTTGTGATAATCTTTGAAGGATGCGATAATATTATTACTTAGTGTGATGTGGTAATCTTATTATTATTTGTGACAACATATGAAAGATTACAGGTTGTGGTAATTTTATTATTGGTTATGGTAATCTTATCATTAAATGTGGTAATCACACTCCATATTTTGAAAACATATTTTCTGCAAAATAAAGGAGCAAGCCACATTATGATTGAAATTGTGCAGTATCAGTATTAAATGCACTAATTAATTTATCTTGTGTTAGAACATAAAATAGTACGAAAGTAAATAACAATAAAATCATGAGATAGATTTGTTATGAAGAAGAATCCGTCTTCCTCTCAGAACTCTTTCATTAAAATAGTGTTTGCACACGAACTACTTTGATTTATATAAGATCGGACTCTCTTTAAACTTACTAAGGTAGTTACACACTACTTCTAACTACTTTTGACCGAATCCCTTGGGTTTTTCAGAACCTATAGAACTCTCTTCTAGGGTTAACAAGATACTTATACGTAGTACGCTTTTTGAAAGGTATAAGAACTGTTGTCTTAATATTATAGCTAATGTCAAAACATACACTATAATAATAAAATCCTAAAGTATATAAAATATAAGTATTTGAGTATTCTTATGTTGTCTTAAAGTTCAATACTCGAAGTACTATACAATGAAATCTATCTACTATTTATAAACATCGCATAAGATGATTTCCTGGTGAATGGCGGATTTCTTCAAGGGCTAGGCTACGCGGCCTGGTTAGCATCAACCGCCTTAAGAAAACAAAATCCTAATGCAATTATGTTTCCTTCTCTAATCCTTTATTCCCTATGCAAAATTCGAATTCCTAGATTCTTTTTTGACCTCGTGCCCGCTACACGATCTTTCCTTCTTAATGGTCTTTTCGAATCTAGCTATGATGTTGAGGATATACAAAAATATATTTCTAGATTACGAATCTTCTAATATCTCAGAAACCTTCATTCCAGTTGGGTGCGTGTAGCTACATCTACAAAATAGAGAACCAATCACCAATCATTTCTTTCATAAATTAAATTATATATAAAAAAACTTTCAAATACTGAAACTTCCATGAACATCTGTTTGACTTGTTAAGTACTTGATACTGATTAGCACTAATTTTTCTTGGTTTTTAGTAGCATTTTAGTTTATTTTTCTTATTATTTTTTGTATAAGTTGGATAGTTTAAACTTAATTTCGTATATTTGTACTTCCAGCTTATTTTACCGCTTTTTTTGATCTAGATTGATGCAATTAGGTGATATTTTGATGTTTTTCACCTTATAGCTAAGTATCCGTAAGAGTTCAGCACGCAAAGGATGAAGTATGATGATCGAGATATAAAGATCGAGCTTTCCGGTGAAAGAGTAGCAAGAATTTGATGCTGGCGATTTTCTATAACGGTTATTCCATCTGGAACCGTTATAGTAGAGCTGTCGACGCTGCTATCGACGCTGCCTACTGAGCATGCCCACCCTGCCGACATTGGCTGCTGAGAGCTGCCTGTGTTGACCGACGCTTTTTGTCACCTATCGACGCACATGGCCGACGCAACTCTCTGTGAGCGTCGACCCATGGAGCGTCGGCCGACACGCACCAGCCAAACCATCGACGCTGCCAAGCGCTGCGCGCCACCCCTGCCGAGCGCTGTCCACCACACCTGTTGAGACATGACTAGCATCGCCCGACGCACCCGTCGACGCCAACGTGCTGAAACGCATTTTTAGGGTTTCTTGTGCGCCAAGTCATGAAACAACTATATAAACCCTTCATATTTCGGATTAAACAACACACCCACGACTCAAAACACTTACCTAGGATTGTGAAAAATATTTTCAACACCCTACAATATGTTTTCAAGATCTACGTCGAAGATTCAAGATCCGAAGCACCAAGACGAAGACGTCCGTTCAAGCTCCGGTTTCTCGACCAAGATCAACCATTCCTAGTCCGAATTCACAGCAATCTTTCAGCACCTTTAGTTATTTAATAAGTTCTCTAAACTCTAGTTATTCTCAGTTTAATTCTAGATAATTTAGGTTTAATTGTTTCGTTTGAGTTTTTAGTCTCGTTTATTTATTTCGAATCGTTTGAAACGTTGAATCGCTGAAGCTTTGAACTTTAGAATTTAGTTTTTAATATTAATTAGTTGCTGCATTTTATTTTCGTTCATGCCTGGTGATGAGATTGTTTATGCTTATTTTAATTATTGCTTATATTAGGGTAATTAATTGATAATTTGATTCATGTTATGCAATTGCTTGGGAATTTTAGAATTAATTTTGTTCTTGAGAATTCATATGCTTGATAGTCGTAGTACTAGTCCAATCCAGGCTAGTTAATTATAGTTGGTTAATTAGTTTAGTTTAATTTGTTTACGATAAATAGTTATTGCTTTTAAATCTCGTAGTTATAATTTCAAAACCTAAATTTATACAAGTTCTCGTGTTAAACATTGTGATTAAACAAACATTAGAGATGTCGAACATCAGTCCTTGAGAGACGACTCGAGTTAAGCTTGTCAACCTACACGCGATCCCGTTATTTTGCGGGCGAGCTATTAAATTTCTGACAATTATTTACAAAGTAGGCACACACAAAAGCTCGAATCAGATACTTAGTATTTTTATGTAGCTATTAGGAAATAATTAAAAGGATGCAAATTCTTATTTTTCTTACAATCTCCCCCTTTGGCATTCATTTTGAAAAAACTTATTTCTTGAAGACCTTCAAACAAGTTAAAACAAATCTAAGACACACATACACAACTAGATGTAGCAACATATATATCAGTAAGTCCTAATTCTGCAAAGGCTAATTAGACTTAAACATAAGTCTAGCATATAACAGATTAATCTGTTTAAGGAGATGCACCTGCAGAAGAATATAGACTTTAATAAAAAACCATCACAAAATGAAACCTTGTACAGTCCAACAACTGTACTTAGTTTCTAGAATGTTTAGGACCGCTAAGGTCACAGCCCACCAGCACCTGTTTTAACTTAAAGACAAGTTTGAGAATATTCATGGTACCATGTACCAACACAATCCAATATAAATTACACTAGATCCTCACTACATCTCTTAGAAAATAGAAATAGGATCTGATTCTTCAGCCAACATTCAGAACAGCCAATATCCTAAAGCATCCATAGAAGCTTCATCCTCTTCTGGTAGCTCCTCTACAACATCCACTTGTTCATCTAAATCAGCCATTGCAGAAGTCTTCTCCCCTGCTTTGCTCTTTTCTCCTTTGCTTTGACCCCACAACTTTTCTCCCCTTTTTTTGACTGAGATGTCAAAGGTCCTTGTCATTTGGCCTGAGAGCTCGCAAGACAGTATTGAGATAGACTACATATTTATGGGTACACCTCTCATAGTCAGATCAAAAGGTAATTTCCTGGGCCACAAACTCCAACATAGATGTAGAAACACTTGGGGGTTTCATTAACTCAATGTTGCGGCCCTGAAGATAAGCAATGATAGTCTTAGAGCTGACATTGAGAGGGGGAAGCTCGGGTTCAAGTACATCACCTTTGCAAGGATCTGACTTAGCTCCAATAACACTCAAGATAAACCAAATAAGGCAGTGAAATGGCAACTTAAAACAAAGATAAAGGTTACAAGCATAAAAGACAATATGATAAAATATTAACTTGACCGAGGCAAAGGATTAGCCTTTTAAGATCCAGAATAAGACTTTGGCTTAATTCTCAGTAATCCAAACCTGGTGAATGGTGGGGATGCAGTTTTGAGGCAATCTTATGAAGAAGATTAACTTTGAAAAACTGACCAATGGACCCAGAGAGACCCACGCAACCAGTTTTCCATTAGTAATGACTGATGTAACAACATCCAAGTCAACATCCAGAGGCAAAGACGAATTATGAGTAAGACCAAAACAAACATCAATTAAGGCAGGGGAAAACTCAACAATACGATTCCTAATAAAGACATGAAAACATCTAGGACTAGAAGAGACAACATTAGGAGTCAAAGCAGCATAAAATTCATATACTATTTGACGATAAAACTAGAGATACCCGTAACACTAAACTTGAAACCAAGGTTCCTAAGTAAATCAAACAGGTCTACATATTCAAAAGTGTTTACCTTGATGTTGCGACCGGGATGAAATCCCATATTTCAAAACTCGTGAAACTGATCCTCAGCTTTAGGTGAGTAAAATTGAATGGATTAGGCATCACCTAAATTGTAAAGGCACATTGTCTTGTCCTCAGCGGCATCACCAACAAGATCTATCGGAGAAGAGGTAGAGGTAGTCGGACCTTTATTCTTTCTGGATTGGCATGAAGAGTGTCTAGCTAGAGTGGGGACTAAGGCACATAAAACCCAAGACTGAGCAGGAGTTTTAGCAAACGAGAACTTGGAAGCATGAGAGCTGACAAAGTTAAGAGAACTCGCAGGACTAGAGGGTTTGGATGAAACAGGGGGAACATGAGACTCAAATTTCTCTCCCTGAGGAGAGCGAGTATCAGCAGACGTTAGATCTGAAACTTCAATCGGTGGCAGTGTACCTTCATGCATTTGGGATGGAGGAAAATTGTAGACACCTTCAAGCTCCACACCGTAAGGGACAACTACTCCTTTTGGATAGAGCATGAGCGATTCAATGGAGTTTGGTGAAATGATGGTAGATGGTGAAATCATGCGTATTCGTATCAGTTTGGGGTCTGGTTGGCGTCATTTAGGGGTAGGTTTTACTACTAGAGCTAGTGCCCGCTTTTTGTTTCCAAGAATTCTTAGTGTTTACCCTAACTACAAAGTTAGGATTTAGAGAGGAGAGAGAAGGAAGGTGGATAACTTAAGGTTTGTGAGGAGACGGGAAGAAAATTGTCGTGTGAGAATGGACAAAAAGCTGACAGACTTTAAAGGGATGAGAAGATCAGTTCATGAAATCGAGCTGAATCTGAAAAGATTTTACCTCCAAATAAAGTACACCAGCCAAATACACACCCGTTTTTCCCGCAAAACTTTTCCACACTCAGCATTATTTTTGAAAAAAGATTTGAAATCAATTTAAATAATTAGGTGAAGAAAGAAGAATCAAATCTTACCATCAGTTCCAAAAAAATTAGCCCATCAATTTTTCAGGAAGGAAATCATGCAAAATATGTCTGCTTAGATACATGCAAAAATCATACACAAGAAAATAAAAAAAAAAACACAAAAAAAAAATTATGATGTTTATATAACTCATCACTTAGTAAACCTTAGACTTTTATTACTCCACCTAAAATTTCTTTTTAGGACTGTGGTATCGAGTAGTACGAGCGAAAAATACTTTTGCAACATTATATATCTCCTAATATAATTTAAGTGTAGCTTCACGATTCGCTTAGAGATAACGGACATGTTTTCATCATAAATCTCTGTGAATCCATGCATTGCTTAGAGATAACTAACATATTTTCATCAGAATTCTACCCAACAATTATTTTGCCATGGACTGCTGTTTAATGAAGTGAGATTTTCCTCAATGAAATTTCATATTTAAGTAAGTTACCTTCGAAAATATAATTTTAGGGGACCATCCTTTTCTTCAGATGTAATAACACCCTCAAGAGAAATTTGTCTCTTGCTCAATGCCATGTTGGTAGCTACACCCTACATTTCATTTTCTACATGAATCTCTTCTCACATTGGTAGTTATTCACTATAGTAACTCATGCAGTCAACTATTTTCAAACATTATTGGTGTGCTACATATTTTGAGGAAAACTAATGTGTGTGGTGAGTGTAGAGTATGCACTTTATGCCTAATACAAGTTATAACCTATATATATATATATGGTTGGGTTCAAATGGAACCATGTCAATATATGCGAACTTAGGGACTCATCTTGACCATTAGATTGTATAATCTTGATGGTTGAGATTATGACATGTCAACATGGTAATAATTTAAAAAAATCCATTAAATAATTAAAAATGGTATTTTGGACATATAACGACGTTTATGAGGAGCACTAAGTTGCTTTTTAGAAAGCACAACAGATATATAACTGCAAATTCAAAAATTTATAATAAAACTCAAATCTTCAACGAACCATAACTTTTTTAATTTTTATTCATATTTAATGAAATATATATCAAATTAATCACATTCTCAAGATCTACGATTTAAGATACATATTGCATATTTAAAAATGTAAAAACAAATAAATATAATTAAATTAAAAAATCTGAATATTAAAAGCATTGTATATAACTATTTATAGCACTATACAAGTCTTCGCAGTGCTTTTTTTTTTATGTTGGCAGTGCTAGTTTTTTGGAGTGCTTTCTTAATATTGTTGCGGCGCTTTTTTTTTTTATGTTGGCAGTGCTGGTTTTTTGGAATGCATTCTTAATATTGTTGCGGCGCTTTTTTTACTATACTACCACTGCTTTTTATTTTTCAACATTAAATAAAAAGTTTGTTATGGATCGCATGTGAAGGCATGAATAATTTTCGCTACCTAGCCCCTTTTGATCTTAGAGAAATAATAAAGTAGTATTTGTGCCACCTCCCAGTATTTCACCACTATCATTTAAATATATCCACACTACTAGATTATTAAAAACAAGAAAAAAAACTAATCAAAGTAGACTCCTTGCTGATGTAAGCATGATTCTTGGYGAGGTCACTCCTGAAAATCACTTCTATATCTATATTTTTAAACAAAAAGAAGAAAAGAAAATGAATAAATAAAACTAATAAAAACTGAAAATCTTCTTAATTTCCTTAGTGGTTGTTGGATCCATCCAAATGCTATCTGATTAAATAGTCTCTGTACAGCAGTATGGATGAAATAAGGACTATAGACCCATCAGCCCGACTTTTTTTCGGCAGCCCGACTCGGAACACCGGGTCACCTCCCTCGGCCTCTTCAGATTCCCCCAATCCGCGACGGGGTTGACCAGATCCAGTGAGCTCGTGGAGATGGTTCTCGGGTCGCACACCACTGGAAGCTTCGGATCTGAGGTCTAGGGGCGATCTGGCGTCGAGGAGCTGCGGCGTGGGAATTATCTGCGGCGGGGTGCATATCGGCAGAAATTGGCAACGGCGAAATGGGACGACAATCGGCGCAGCGCTTCCGGTAATGGTTTGTGGTGGGGCCGCGGTTCGACTCAGCTGGGACTTGACCGTTTTGAGCGGTGGTGTTGTGGTTGTCGTCACCCTTTCCGATGTTTAGTTGGGCTTTGGAAATCGGTGGCAGGCGGGCGGTGCGGCTGGCTTGGTGGAAGGGGTGAGTTTGGATTTGGGGAAGAGATAGGGTTTGGGGATAGACGGGAATGAGACAGAATAGGATTGACAGAATTGATTTTGGGATTAAAAATTACGGAGGATTTGTTGGCATTTAAACTGATTAGGAGCATTTATAAAATTACATAAAAGTCCTTCTCCTTCCATATATATAATTTAACGAATTTAAAAAATAGAAAAAATTTGGTCCACACATTTTATTAGATCTACGGCCTGGATTGGTCCCTAGGTTCGCATATATTGACGTGGGTTTCATTTGACCATATATATATATATATATATATATATATATATATATGCAAACATTCATGAAGTACTCATCCCTATGGATTTTCTTAGAGAATTGAATCATTGGGCATCCAACACTTTTGTAAAGATGTCTGCAACCTGGTCAAGTGTAGGAACGTGATATCTAGAATGATTATCCCATCTTCAATTAAGTTTCTAAGAAAATGATGTATAATGTTAATATGCCTAGTACGGGAATGTTGGACGGGATTGTGAGATATGATGGCACTGGTATTTTCACAAAATAGTTGAACAAAATTTACCTCGATTCCATACTCTAGCATCATCTGCTTCATCCAAATAAGTTAGGAACAATAGCTTCCAGTTGAAATATACTCAGTTTCGATAGTAGGAATAAATACATAATTTTTTTCTTACTGAACCAAGAGACTTAGTTGTTGCCGATGTAGAAACATCCTCTTGAGGTACTTTTTCGATCATTAATGTTATCTTCCCAATCTGTATCACAAAAACCTGCAAGGCTAACACTTGTATTATGTGAGTAAGATATCCCAAAGACATATCTGATTATGTGCTTAACAACATTCATATGGGATTCCTTGGTATTAGATTGGTATCTTGCAAACACAACCACACTATAACATAAGTTAGGTCTACTTGTGGTCAAATACAATAGATCACCAATCATACTTCTGTACAGACTCTGATCTACAAATGCTCCTACATCGTCCCTACAGAGTTTTTTATGACTTCTCATAAGAGTATTAGAATGTTTCGTGTTTTCAAGACCAAACTTTTTCACTAAATCTTTAGAATACTTACTTTGATGTACAAAGATCCCATCTTTTCTTTGCACAACCTGCAGTCCTAGAAAGTATGTAAATTCACATACAATGCTTATCTCAAATTCCTTGAACATATTATCAACGAGATATTTGACCAAAGCTTGCGAGTTGGAGCCAAAGATAATTTCATCAACATAGATTTGTACAATGATCATATCTTCATGGGATTTTAAAAAAAAGGGTTTGATCTGCCACCCACCCCCCACTCACCCACCCGATAGTCTTTCACAAGTAGAAACTTGGTTAGAAGCTCATCCCATGCCCTAGAAGCTTGTATAAGTAGTCCGTTCAAGGACTTTTTGTGTCGATAAATATGATTAGGTTTATGAGGTCCAACAAAACCTTCGGGTTGCTTCACATACACAACCTCTTTCAATATACCATTCAGGAACACACTTTAACATCCATTTGATAAACAAAAAACATATTTCAAGCATGCAATGGATAAAAATATCCTAATAGACTCTAAACGCGCAACATAAGCAAAATTGATTATATCCTTGTGCAAAAGGCGAGCCTCGTTCCTAGTGATTTTACCAAATCCATTTTATTTTTAAAGATCCACTTGGTACCTATCACTTTAGCAGGTTTAGGACACGAAACAAGTTCCCACACATCATTTCTAATGAGTTGTTCTAGCTCTCTTGCATAGCTTGATTCTAATTTTCATTTTAAGTGCCTCTTTTATGTTTTCAAACTCAATCACAGAATTATAACAAGCAACATAGGAATGAATTATCATCTTTTTGTAATATTTATTAACATTAAGAAGTTGCCTACTATTTACATTTCCAATAATAAGGTCCTTAGTATGATCCTTTTTAATCATAGCAGGTGGATCTTGCCTAGATTCAGGATCATTCTCAATAGATGTAGCAACATCATACTCAGCAGACCTATACCTATAAACACTTGATCAAAGTCTTCTATTTTAATTTGAACAACAGTGTCAGTAGTATCTTGTACTACTTCAGGTGAAATTTCCTGGTCATCAGAAGATAAAGGTACAGTAGGTTCAGGTGTAGCTATTGGGTTAGTGACATCATCAAAAACAACATTGACTGACTTCATAACAGTTACAGTTCTCAGATTATAAACTTTATAAGTTCTCTTCCATGATCACTCCTAGTTCTATCAATCAAGTGAATCAGTTTTTTCTCTAAGAAAATCTACCAATGTATATATCTAGAAAAATCATCAACTATCACAAGAATGTACTTCTCACCATTGTAGCTTTCAACCTGAATTGGTCCCATCAATTCCATAGGTAGTAACTCAAGGACTTGATTGGTGGTAACTTCATGAATTGCTTTATGAGGAGCTCGCTTCTATTTTCCTTTCTGGCAAGGTTCACAGATATCATGCTTCTTTTCTTGAAGTTTTTGGAGACCGCAATCAACACCTGCACTTGACAACATAAACAAATGTGTATAGCCAATGCATCCTAGTTTCTTGTGCCATAAATCAGTATCACTCATTCTAGTTGAATTACATGTAAGTACATGCTCAACCAAGTAGCAGTTGTCAGCCGATCCGACTCTTGTACGAACATGCTCATTCAAATTATAAGTCCAAAATATTTATATTTAGTAAAAATAACATTTCGACCTTGGTCACAAAGTTGACAAATTCTGAGTAAGTTGGCTCTTAGATTTTCAATAGGAAACACATTTTTTATTTTTGGTAAGACTTCAACATTCAAACATCCAACACCAAAGACATTATTACTGACACCACCACCAAACGTAATAGTGGAATTAGACATAAACATAATATTTGTAAGATTAGATCTAACACAATTCATGTGCCTAGAACATCCGATATCAAAGTACCATTCCCATTTAAGACTTTTTTTCAAGGACACCAGAGACGCACAACATCTAAGTTTTTCTCTTAGAACCTAAATCATTCTCAACTTGTGACTTTTCAAGTCAAATTTTAGTTTTAGTGTTTGCGAGGGGATACCACTGGGACTCCATGTGTGAGTTTTCCTTGCGAATAAATCATACTGCATTCTATAACACTTGGGATGAATATGACCAGAAATGCCACAGTAGTGATAAATAGGTATGAAGTTTTTCGCAATAACTTTTGGATGTTGCTTCACACTTAGAGGAGGTGATGAGATTTTCTTACATATGGGGTTACCAAACGTTCTAACAACGTTTGTAGGCTTGTTATAAGGTTCAGGATTAAATCCAAGACCATGTTTATTAGTTTTCTTACCCATGTTTACTAGTTCTTCAAGACTTACTTTGATGGAGTTCATCTTTTGGAGGAGTGAATCTGCTTTGGTAACTTCCTCAGTTTTGTTGGAAAGTTCTAGGTCAATCAATGCATGAACATCCAATAAATCAGTGTATTTCTTCGTTACTTCTGACAATCTAGCCTGGAGAGACAAGATCCCTACATCCTTTTGACCTATAATATGTTGCAACCCAACGTTCTAAGAGATTCAACAACACGATCTTTTTCAATACATACTTGTTTGGACAACTTCGGATTATTGTTAAATATTGCAAGTTTGGAAAATGCTTTTTCCAATTCATCTTCTTGATTACATACCACCATCTCGTCACTCGGGAATTTTTTTTCAGTTTGAGATTTTCTTATTTCATAGATTAAACTTCAGCATATATGTGCATCAAATCTGACGCAAGTTGGTCTGAGTGCTTCTTGTATTTCCTCAGGGATTTGATCTATGCACGTTGTTCTTTGACAATCTGGCTGACCTAGATACACTTCTCCATGGACATCTTCTGTGTGCACAAGATATCATCATCAGAAATTGTAACATCATTATCTTTATCACTATTAGAATTATTTTGAGAAGAAACCATACCTTGTTCTATAACAAGAGCCTCAGGGGATGATGTTAGACAAAAGAGATTTATGTTTGAGAAGACAACTAGATTGCTAGTATGTTCAGTCTCTTCAAATTGTTCCTCCTCTTATTTTAATAGGTTCAGATCTATCCCATACTGCATTGAGAGCATTGTTTTTCTCAAGAGATTAAGACACACATTAAAGTGTCCAAGACCACGACGTTCTCTGCACTGATCCTTCTCAACTGGTTATCTAGAGAACTTGAGAGCAGGATTGTTGCTTTGTCTGTAATTTCCTTGACAGTTGGGAAGATCGTTGATGTCAAATGGCTTGTTGTTCTGGAATCTTCCTTGATTGATCTTTTTCTTCATTCTCCCAAAACTCCTTTTAATGAGAGCGACAGTTGCTTCGAATGCAGCTACATCCTCGTCCTTTTCTTCTTCATAAGATGGTGTGGATACACTGGCCCTGAATGCAATTCCTTTAATTTTAATTGTATCATATCCATTATTAATATCAAATCTTTGAAGTTCTTCTAATCAATCATAAATATCAAGTTTTTCAAGGTGCATAAAGCTTTCTAGAGACGTAATCTTCTCACGGAACCTCTTGGGAAGAGTTCTCATGATTTTTTGAACTTGATTTATCTCTGAAATCTCTTCACCAAGCATGACGCTTTGATTGACAATGTCACAAACTCTAGAACGTCTTGATGGTTTCATCCTCCTTCATCTTTAACTCATAAAAGGCAGTAGTGAGTTTTAGCAACTTGGAGGATTTTATAGCATTCGTTTCTACAAATGGTTGTTCGAGAATTTTTCAGGCTTCATGAGAGGTGGTGCACTCAACAACCATCTTGTGTTGAGTTTGATCTACGATAGTAGGAATGGTGAATAAAGCTCTGAAGTTAGCTTCTTTCGTCATCCTGTCGTTATCATTCCAGATGTTTCTCAATTTAAGAACATGTTTAGATGAGCTTTCAGTTTTCTTAGAGTCATATGTTTTCTTGGCATCATCATTGGTTGCCTATTTACGAGAATCCAAGTGAGATGTAGCTTCAGGCATCATGGGATAAGTCCAGGGGGGCAGCGTGCTTTCTCATGCTCCTCTACCAAGGGAGCGTAGGTATATGGTCATCATGAATTTCCAATAGGAGTAATTGGATCCATTTAACACCAGAGGTTGATACTGATCCTTGATCGTGGTTCATGGCCCTCCACTTTGTCCTTAATGATCTTTATCCAGTAAAATAACAGAAGCTTTGCTCTGTGCCAATTGAAATTGTGGACTTATTAGAATTAAATGCGATAATTAATTTATCCTATGTACAAACATAAAATAGTATGGAAGCAAACAATAATAAAAGTAAGAGATAGCTTTGTTACAAGAAAGAATCCCTCTTCCCCTTAAAACTCTTTCATTAAAATAGTATTTGCGCACAAACTACTTGAATTGACAAGATCGGACTCCCTCCTACTTACTAACGTAGTTACACACTACTTCTAACTACTTTTTTTTTGACCAATTCTCTTGAATTTTTATAAAGACTCTCTTTTATGGTTAATAAGATACTAATCCGTAGTACCCTTTTTGAAAAGTATAAGAAATATTGTCTTAATATTATAACTAATGTCGAAACATACACTATAATACTAAAACCCGAAAGTATATAAAATATAAGTATTCGAGTATTTTATGTTGTCTTAAAGTCTGAAACTCGAAGTACTTCTACAATGAAATCTATCCAGTATTTATAAATATCGCATAAGATGATTTTCTTGTGAATGGAGAATTTCTTCAAGAGCTAGGCTACGCGGCCTGATTAGCATCAACCGCCTTAAGAAAACAGAATTCTAGTTCAATTCTGTTTCCTTCTCTAATCCTTCCTTCCTTGCATAATTTAAATTCCTAAATTATTTGTTGACCACGATCTTTCCTTGTTGATGGTCTTTTCGAATCTAGCTATGATCTTGAGGATATACATAAATATATTGCTAGATTACGAGTCTTCTAATATCTCATAAGCCTTCATTCAAGTTGGGCGCGTTAGCACGTGTAGTTACATCTGCGAAATAGAGAAACAATCACCGATCAATTCTTTCATAGATTAAATTATAATAAAAAAAAATCCAATTGAATATATGTTTTGACTTGCTATGTAATTGATATTTAGGGTTTTGATGGAGTTATCAAGAAATAATTCGGGATGCAAATTCTTTTTTTCTTACAATGAATTTTAAAAAATTAATGGATAATAATAATCATATTGCTGGATGTGTTAATTTTATTATTATTATGATAACTATTCTGAATATTATTATTATTTGTGATAATCTCTTAAACTTATTCGTTGTAATAATTTTATCACTGGGTGATGCACGAAAAATATATATTCGCAAATTTATTGAGAATAAAATTAGGGGCAAAATTGTTTTAAAAATGGGCCAAATGTTAGTGGTAAAAAAAAGATGGTTTCTAGTAGAAAAATATTTTATTAGTTTGCATTTATTGGTTATTCTCTCATAAAATGACTGTAGAATTTTATTGAAATATGTTCCATTAAAATTGGTATGTGGGCCATTTTAATCAAAATGTGTCGTGAATTCATGAGGCTTGTTTCTCTAAAAAAAAAAAAAGAAAAATAAGATCAAGGACTCGTAGTGAGTTAAATGCCAATATTAGAGATATTTTTGCACCTTTACCAAATAACAACTGTCTACAATATTAAGAATTTTTTTTAGTTGTTCGAAAATTAGGAAACTACAAGTATTATCGCCAAATAACAACTACCTACACTATAAAGGATTTTTGTAATTGTTCGAAAATAAGGAAACTACAAGTATTAACGTCAAATAACAACTATCTATACACTATAATATAATTTTTTTGAGTTGTTCGAAAATTAGAAAACTTCAAGCATTACGTTGGGCTGTTTAAACGAATCGGAAAACCAATGACAGCAATCCGCCCCGAGCTGAACAGGGTATTCAAATCATTTTAAAGCCCCGGGACGAAAAAATATTGGATTTGGTATCAAATATAGTTGACCAATTTGCGATTTGAGAACCAAAAATATTGGATTTGGTATCAAATATAGTTGACCAATTTGCTATTCACAATGTTGAGAACCAACGAGTACCGAATCCTAAAAATTTTAAGGGTTTATTTCATAATTTCACATATTAGAACATTAATACCCTTTAAACAATTACCCACAAACCCTTATTCATGGATAAGTTATTCCGTACTTGTGTTAACGTTGTTAGGAAATAAAGGCTTAAGGATATAATTTAAGTTCAAAATGATGAGATTGTGTTCAATTTTTCTTTTAGAAATATAGTTTAATTAAGATTCGATAAATCAGAACCAATTTTTTATGAACAGGTTAACGGTTCAAACTTTTGACAAACCAATACTAGCGGTTCATTTAAAAAAAAAAAAAAAACCATGAATCGGGTACCCCGTCCATGAACACCCCTACTAATCGCCTTAGACCGAAGGCTCTTACAAGAAAATCATAACTTCGAATACAATTTAAAATGCAATCCAAGTAATATGTATATAAGCTTAATTAGTTATTCTGCTTGTTTGACAATCCCTAGTAGAAAAGGTGTGGCATACTTCATTCAATTGCGAAAGTATAGGACGGACTCGTAGTGCCACAAAAAACTGGGCACTATACCGCAATCTAGATTTGGTAATGAGACTGATTACACTGATGCATCTATTATACTAATATAATCATGTTCTGTTACTACAAAAATTTCTCGTATGCAGAAATGTGAAGGCTTCCCACAAACACTAAATAGATTTTGGCTTTGAATAAGTCAAACAATCGTGATCAGAGATCACACAAGTTGCTCAACAGAGTATTCTTGGTCAAACCCAATATAGCAGTCCGAAATAACGATCAACTTCATACCCTGAGGAACAAGAAACCCATCAGTCAAAAGACAAACACGTAGTAATAATAATAATAATTATTATTATTATTATTATTATTATTATTATTATTATAATTGGATGTTATTTCACAAGTTGTGTACTGCAAATCTAAAGCTCATCTTTTAAATGATATGCTAGTTTATACTCCCTCCATCCCAAAAAGATAAAGATAGGCTTACGGTTATTTTACACATATTAAGAAAATGTTGGTCAATATAGTTAAAGTCTTGTCTTTCCACTTATGTCCATATAGTTGATTAATTGTTTATTCATTGTCTACTTGATTTCCGTAAAAGTTAATCTAGGTAAGTCGAGTGGCGTGAATTTAATATAATTAAATAGGCGTATGCATGGAAATGAAATTTTAAATTTAGTAAAAAGTATATCATTTGGGACACCCAAAATAGCGACCATGTCCATTTTGGGACGGAGGGAGCAGGACAGAAAGAGAAAGGACCTAGACCAAGCTAAGGATGGCATATTCCTATTGACCCTATGGTTTTTGGTATTGAGAGAAAAGGCCAAAGGCGCCGAAACTGCTGTTACCTGGGTGTCGTTCACATTTGATGGTATATCCATGTTTATTTGTAAAACATCCGTGAAAGACACTCTCTTCAATGCATAGAGTTGAGAGGTTGAGGTATTTCCCAGGACCAACCACCATGCCTCATCTTTTACCTGTAGTACCAGTGTCTCAGTTTTACTTTTCACTAAATGATCATTACCACCCAAAAAAATGTGAGGCTAACCTTGGGAAATCGAGGAGTAAAAGCTCGCGATGTTTTCCTGTGTCTATTTGTCTTTTCCAATCTAATGTGGAGACTAACACAAGGGTTATCATGAGCAATTCGTCTCTGAACTTTTAATCGTGCTTGAATACGGGGAAAATGCCGCAGTTCCTGTGGGTGCAGCAAATAGCAGACACAAAAGTGGTGTAATAGTTTCATAGAAGAAAAGTTTAACAGACTTGTAATATTGGGTTCCAATTTCATAGATGATAAACATTTTCAATCTTGAAAGAAACCAATAAAGCTAATAAAAGCAAATACACTACTGACTTGTAATATTGGGTTCCAATTTCGTAGATGATAAACATTTTCAATCTTGAAAGAAACCAATAAAGCTAATAAAAGCAAATACACTACTCATATCAGCTTTATCCAGCTGAGTTTCAGATTAAACACACTTGCAATTAATATGAAATTCAAACCAAAGGAAACTATCTCCAGTTATACAACATAATATTGTAATAAATTACTTTGGTATAGTGCAAACATAATTATTGTATTCGATGAAATTAACAGAGCATAATATACCCATATCTCTCTGTAGGTCAAATTCTTTATGGAAATAGAACTTTAGGATTCATTACCCAAGACAGGGACTTAAAAGAAATATTGTTTCCTTGTAACTCTGCATATCCAAGCGTGTCTAGAAGAAACCCCAAAGTTATGAGCATTATGAGATTAGTATCACTAGTTCCTTGATTAAATCTAAACTTAACTTGATCATGTATAAAGTCTGTTGCATGGACACAGACACGTCCCTTTCTATCACGTCTCATGAAAATTGCCTCGTACCAAAGGCCCAAAAAGGCTAAGAATCTCATTCAAAGTCTTCAAAGGAGGCAATTGCCTACATTCGTAATCCAAAAGTAGTCGAGTTCGCCATTCACCACAGATATTAAGTGCTTTGCTTTGCAAAAACTTTTGTAACTTTTACTCATGAACATAACCTTTATAATAAGGATAGTTGGCTAGAGCTACACGTTGTTTTGATACTTACAATAGTAGAAATACACACACACATAACAAGATACCCTACACATTTCCAAATGAAAAATAATGCTTTTACGTAGTCAGGAAAGCATTTATAATATCAATTTGAGTTCATCAGTAGTAAAGCAGTGTGCTCGAATTGCTTTAATGATGCAAATAACCATACCTCATGTAACCTCGTGGCAATGGAACTCTTAGTGAGACCCTGCAAAAGTGCTGGAGGAAGAGCAAATAACTGCAGGACATTCAAGACTCCTCTGTGGCTCAATGTATTAACAAGATCATCTGTCATGCATGGTAGCATCCATAGGGGGGAATCGCTGTCAAACCACAACCCCTGCAATATAACAGAACAAAAAATATCCATTGACAAACATTACTTGAATGGAAGACTACTGGATTCGGCAAGTTACCATACAATTCTACAATGCCGAAAGAAAAGAGAGAAAAATAGAAGAAACTAAAGAGGCCAACAACACTTTACTGGTGTGCGCAAAGCCGCAAAGCAAAATAGCAGGTTCAGCTAAACCACGCCCAGACTTTTACTAGTATAGACTAGAAATATTTATCATGACAAGCTATTCATTGTAATAGGCTTATATAGAATACCTGCATGACCATTTGCAGAAGATGCATACAAGTGAGCGTACTCGAGAGCCATCCGCTGTTAGCACATAGATCTATCATTGCCTGGATAATACGAATGCTTTGATCCAGCACTGACTTCAAATCCGTGACATAGTCAGTGATTGGTAATTCAACTCGGGAGAAGTGTGCCTGTAGCCCATTAAAATACATGTAAAAAGCAGCAGAACTCTGAGGTAGAGAATCTAAAGTTATTGACCGCAACAAAAATATAAGCTGATGAGGCAAAAACAAGGAGAGCACCAACCTGGAAAAGAAGATTTGCCTTCACATGAGGATCATCAAGAAGGTTCTTGTCAACCATGTAGCGAACCTTATTGGACAGTTCGGCATTGAGATTTTCCTACAGAGCAAATAAAAGTCAGATCGACTATGTCCAAAGTTGATATAATGGATCTTAGATGGGCCTTCTGGTTCTCTAAGTTTGCAAAGTTGCATTCCATGCACTGAATAGAATAACAAGTACGAGAAGGATTACTGCTCAAATCCTTCAATGGTTAAGGTAAGCAAATTCATGAACAATAGAGAGTTCATAATCAAGAAAAGAGAAGAATAATAATGACCACGTCAATAACGAAAGCAGACAAAGGAAACACGCATGAATGAAAATGTCCAAAAATGACAAACCAGAATCTGTGATGGGAAAACTGAAACCATATACCATTTAAAAGAACTAAAAAAAGGTTAAAAAATTATGTGGCCAGCTCCCTTTCATTGATATAGATATTCTGCAACATTACAATATTGTAAAGATGCATAACTAAATGAAACTAAGAAAAAATAGCTGAACGAATTCTTATATCAAAAGTTAAGGTCTAAATGAAGCATAAATACACATAAAAGGAAAAAAAGCTGCTACAACTTCAGAATTTAGTGAAACTGTGATGACTTGTACTACTTGCTCGAATACCAACTTGCATTATGATAAAAGTCCATTAACTATCTGCAAGTCCATTATGATAGAAGTAGTAACTTACTTCATTGTGCCGCACTGGAAGTTCATCATATTCAGTAGCACCAGATAATATGTGGAGGAAAACCTAAATAAGAATAATATTATATGACATCAAATTAAATATAAAGACCATGGAATATAGATATTGGTTCTGTCATGAAATTAACTAACTTCAAGTGATGTGTCTGCTTCTATATTTGAAGCAAACATTGACAAAGTTGTGTATCTTAGATAATACTGAGATGCTATTGAGCCCAACATCGTTGACTCCACCCTGTCCTCATCAATTTTTATGCAACCACTGTCTTCAAGATCCTCAAACGTGCTCACCACTAAGCTGTTAAAAAGATCTATTACTAAGACATCGGCTTACCGACAGGGGAAAACTAAATCCAATATAAAATTCATGTTACCTTGACAAGTATGAACTTAGAGTTCCAGGATCTGTCTCCTCTAAGCCATAATAAGCTGGATTAACCACCTGTTAAGAATTACAACTCTATATTGGTGATACAACCTCAACTGAACTGTAGCGGTCAGCCAAACGATTCTAATAAATTCCTTGAGTTCGAACTTCAGTCATACAGTTCGAACCGGGCATGAGCATGCATGTACAACAGAAGATACTATAAATGCACAAAAATAATATGTTTTCAGCTTATTCGGGTCCAGTATATGATCTATGTTCTATGTCCCATACATGATATCTTATACGGGTCTTCACACGATCATAAGTTCCACTGATACCAATTCTTTCAGCTTTTCAGATAATATACTATTTATATGATACAACTGTGAACATATACCATTTTCACCAGATGCATGCTTGCCTAGCTACAAGATTGTATCCTGTGCAATACAGAGAAAGTGATAAATAGTCTCATGCAAAACAATGAGACATTAGCATACAGATATTATTATAAACAGGAAGAGGGAAGAGGGACAGATGCTGACTAACTGCCAGCTATTGTGGAGAGTATAGTGATCATGCATTGTCAAAATAAGAACCAGTAAAAAGTAAGACAGTATAGTCACATGATAGGACATACACTATTTAATGTTAGAACTTTCGAATATCAAAAACCATACCAATCTACGGAACAAATATGTCCACGTGAGATAATGTATTGCATCCTCTTTATGACTAATTGTTCCAGAAACAATCTCAGCATTCATGTGATCATGCAATTGTTCTCTGAGGCTGCTTTCAACTGGAAATGGTTCGTAGAGAAACTGAGGAAACAAATTACAAACAATTTGTTCACTAATGCGAAATGAGGCCATGTAATGATATACCTAAAATAATTCAAAATTTTCAAACCTTCTTGTAGAAGCTCTTTTTTGGTTCATGAACAAGAATAATAGCTTTCCCATGCTGATCGAACTGAGGACGTCCTGCTCGACCCATCATTTGTAATATATCTGTAATCGGAAAATCAACGTATCTCTTTGCTTTTGCATCAAAATATTCTGTTCCCTGATCACAAGTGCATAAAAGAGCTTTTCTTATCAAAAATAATGAGAAGTGAATGAAAACAAAACATAAAGAAATAGGACATAATAGAAGGGTAGAGCAAATGCAAGTTTTCATGCATAGATCAGCAAATACATAGGTAAATAGGACGTCATTAAAGGTTTAACTTAGAATGGGGTGGGTTAGCAACATATCCATCATCTGCTTCCGTAGTCAATGTTGCAAAATTAAGCATGAGGCATCTAGCTATTTGTTACAAACATGAGTGGAACACTGCTAGGTTTTAACCTAATCTAGGTGGCTTCAAATGCCCCCGTCTCCCACTTTATGTACTTCACTTATCACCAACTCTAAAGATTGAAAGGACAACTAATTAACTTAACCTACCTAACACATGCTAGAGTCTAGAATTTCTAAAATTATTAAATTAAAAAAAAACCATACCCAACCCTAACGAAATCATTTTCTATAAAAATGGGGCATGCATTTCTCATATTGTAAAGATTATTTTCGTGAACGAGGATATCAAATGCCCTGGTAAGGAGTATGAAAGTATTCGAATAACTTAAGGTAGTTTTCTCCTATTGCTCGCAAAGGTCTTATCAATCTTTCTAACAGTGTATAATTAATATTTGCATTCTATGTTCCTCTATGTTGCACGGATATGGGACAGATATCGTATCCGGTACGACACGGATATGGTGATACGGCAAATTTTGAAAATATAGGACACAATACGGCTAGGATACTTACATTATTAAAATATATTTTATATATATTTGACATAAATGTAGTATGAAAGTCAAAACTTCTAAAGATAAAATGCTATATCCATCTTTCATACATATTACTTAGCCTATATAAGTTTAATTACCCTAAAAATATCAGCCCATAATCTATAATAATAAAAATTAATAATAATAATAATAATAATAATAATAATAATAATAATAATAAACTGATGTCTGCTATCTGCCGGCAAGCTCAACTGCTGTCTGCCACCAAGAATACAACTAGGATACTTAAATTATTAGAATATATTTTATACATACTTACAGAAATGTAGTATAAAAATAAAAACTTCTAAAGATAAAATGCCTTATTCATCTTCATAGATATTAATTAGCCTATACAAGTTTTAATACCCTAAAAAAATCAGCCCATAATCATTAATAATAATAATAATAATAATAATAATAATAATAATAATAATAATAATAATAATAATAATAAAACTGATGTCTGCTATCTGCTGGCGAGCTCAACTGCTGTCTGCCACCAAGAAAGGCCGTTATAAGCTGGCTGTTGGCGCGCAAGAGAGACCCAGGAAGCAGTGGACTGCAGACGAGAGAGAGAGAGAGAGAGGTGCGAACAGAAGGGGTTGAGAGAGACGGAAATTAGGGTTTCAATTCGATAGAATTTCTGAAATTTCGTGAGGATGAGAGCTTCAATCTGAGGTTTTTGTAAGATTTACCCCAACAAGTTCCGTTTCTATTAAATTAATCCACCATAAATTTTTTATTTTTTCAAATTTGACTCACCGTATCCAAAAACATATCCAGGCCATATCCAGGCGTATCCGATCAGTCAAACTACAAATAGTCAAGGATACGGTTTTGGCGTATCCGACACGTGGGTATCCCGCATATCCGTATCTGATACACCCAAAAAAAGAGTATCTGTGCTGTATAGATGTTCCTATTAGCAGCAATCTCTTATTTGAAAATTTTTATAAAATCTTAGTTGTCAATTTCTTTCATTCCCATTTTATTTTTCATGTCAGCGCTTGGGGGCGATGGGCATTACTAGATAAAGAAAAGGTTACAGTAGCACACAGATAACTAGCGTTATGATGAAATAAAGATTTCCTTCTTAAATTTGTTCAAAGTTATAACTTGCAAATTTTGTATTAAGTTACTGCTCACAAGACCTGAGCAACAAACAACTATAAGCATCCTTTCAAAATCAACTTCCCACAAACTCATATATCAACTCCATACAAGTTACCAATCACCAGTAGAATCTCATTACAAAAAATACAAGGTGCAGTTATTTCCAAGAGATCTGGGATTGACATGCTTTAATGATCAGGATCAGGGTCAACTTATGGGGTTTCTGATCATTGTTTTTCATGATCACTTGTAAAAGAAAAGGAATAGTAGTTTTTATTAACTTCTGCTGGACAAATATCATTTAAGTCCATAAAAGAGAACCAATAAAAAGATAAGGCAAGGGTCTAATGAGGTCAGATGAACTATATACAGATAATAATAAAATTACTGGCAGTCATATATGCAGAGAAGACACTCTCACTGACCTTTATAATAACTAAGTGAGCAGGAAGGTTAACACCCCATGCTAATGTACTGGTGCAAACCAATACCTGAAAGATACAAGAAAAAACAAGATATTATCATGAACAGAAATATAGTTAGACAAATGTTTAACGTTTAAAAATTTTATATTCCAATCCTGCAACCAGATTTGGTAAAAAATAATTGCCTGAATCTTGTTGTTCGCAAAAAGTTCCTCAACGAGAGATCTGTCCTTATCATTCAATCCTGCATGATGCAACCCAATACCAAACTGCAGAGTGTGTCTAAGGTTCTGATCAGTTACTTGGGAAAGTATCATCTGAAGTGAGTCATCAGATATAGCGAGGAATTGTCTTGGGTGCTCATCTGAAGCTGCATACTTTAATTATAGAAATGAAAAATAAGCGAAGAGGCTACAATAAGAATTGAAAAGAAAGGCAGCATGATGTTAATTCTGACCTGAATGACCTCCAATGCAGTAAGCCTAGTCTGACGACGTGATGAAACAAATATAAGAACTGGTTTTGTGGGAGAGTGGGTACATATAGCAGCATAAGTGGGTTTGTTCATGCTATTCATCCTTGGGCAGTAATACTTTCCAGGATAGCCCTAATGAGAAAAAATAAGATGAGCGTCAGTACTGAAATAACTGGTCGTCATAGAGCATTATTTCACACACCGCGAGCAAGCAAAAATAGGTGATCAATGTTCATAGTATTCGTTAAAACAGACACCAGCAAAAACATTGATGTGAAAACCCGTCTAACTGCCGGCTAACTTGTTGATTTTCTGTCTAAATTATACAACTACACAGAGGTGCCATCTCAAATATAGAGAATATTCAAAGAATCAATAATCTGGAGTAATTATTATACGAAGCTCTCCAAATTTAAAGTACATCCCACAAAAGGAAACTTTGATACATTCATGACAGAAGGAAGGGCATTCTTCTAATGCCACGACTAAGATATAGGCAGCCAGGAAATGAAGACCAAATTTCCTTTATTTTTTGTTTAGAAATTAAGTGGCCTTTTAAAAATTAATTAGTTCTCTTTCAAATACAATTATTCCTCCAAGTAGAAAAGGTGTAGGGTTAAGTTTCATCATTCATGCAGACTTACTTTACCAATAAAAGTGAATATACAACAAAAGTCAACTTTCGATCAAACCTTGAACCAAGACAAATGGGAAATTGAATCCTGGACAAAGGTTCAATAATTGGGCTAAACAACAGTACACGATACAATGAACCAGACTTGACACGGTAGCAGCATGCTTAGTGGCCACATGATTCATTACTTGTTTAATACAAGAAAGATTGATAGTTGGGATGAGTAAGTTTTAGAATTAGCATCTTGTGTGTAAATTGCAAGCAGTTTTACAAAAAACTATGAAACCAAAGGACATCACTTGCCTGGATATGAACTTCAAGAGGAACAGGCCTAACACTGGGCTTGAAATTGAACAGACCATTCTCTTCAACACCAAGCCAATCAGCCAAATCACTGGATCAACATCACAATACTCATTATTAAAAGGTAAAATGAAAAAAGAAAACTTCAACAGACAACGTATGGCAGCCCTTTTAATAACTATAACTTTGTTGTTCACCAAAATTGATAAATAATAGCTACATTTTTTTTTTATCTTAATTTAAATATTTAAAATGATAAGTTAGGGAATAAAAGTACAATTAAACAGAAATATATTTTACTGATGGTTTATACAAACACACACACGCACAAAAAAAAAGGAAGAAAAATAGGATAAAGATAATTTATCCAGCTAAAGGTCTTGTTGGATGACAAAAGTGTAACAAACAATGTTGATGAGCAATGTAAAAAACCCATACAACTAGGACGACAAAGTGTAATTTCCTCTAAATGAACATAATTCATACATGTATTCTCTATATGTTGGTGACGTGTCAAAAGTTAAGGGAGGAGAGACTAGTTTTGATAAAGGCAATGTTTTAAAAAACGGCCGAGGCATACGCCTCGAGGCGCGCCTCGGAACGTTTTTGGGGAAATCGGGTCGAGGCGGCCGCATCAGATCCCCATGTTAGAAACGTCCGTCTCAAAGTGTTGAGGCGGACGCCTCAGTTTTTGAGGACTGTTTTTTAATTTCTTTTTTAATTTCCCCTTTTATGTTATTTTTCTTTTATTTATTATTGTCGGGGTTGGCGATTTTGTGATGTTGGCAGGGTGATGGTTGGAATCGGCAGCCGATCCGGTTGCGATGGCTGTCGGGAATTGGGTTTAGATGGTTTTGTGTTCCTTGAAAATCTTTAGAAGAAAAGAGAAAAAGAAAGAAGAAAAAAAAAAGATTGGTTTTACCTGTTGCTTGCGGCTGTGTAAGCAGAATTTTGTGAAAGTTGGAGATGACTAGGTTTTCTTTATATACCAAGGACCAACTTATTTTTAGAAGGTTGGGGTTTTGGTGGGCTCGGGCTATGTCGTTGGGCTTAGTTTTGGAGTCCGAAATAGAATTGATTAAAAGACGACCTTAAGTTTCAATTGGACAAATTTTATAAACGACCCAATAAAATATTAATACATATATAACTAAGATAATAATAAATTATAATAGTTTTAAAAGTCGGGATATATAATTTATTTGATAACCGAACTATTAATTCGATTAAATAGAATTCGTAGATTATTTAAAACTAATAATAGAAAATAGTTTATAGTGACGAGGTTGGGACTAAAATTATAATTTAATGCACGATGATAAATAAAAATGTAAAAATATGCATTTGATGCATGGGTGTTACATCTATTGTTCTTAATTGCTTTGTGTTGTGTTTTAGGTGAGATGAATTTGTGCTACTTATTAGGATCGACATTTATGATTTTATTCTTGTTTTTGTTGAACTATTAGGATAATTAATATGTATTGTTGAGCTTTGTGTAATTTTATTATTTTTGGTTTTTAATTTTAATTTTTCAAAAAAAAAAAAATTTGAGGCGCACGCCTCGTTCCGCCTCGAGGCGTACGCCTCGCCTCATCCGAGCAAAACGCCTCGTTTCCGCCTTTCATTTTTTAAAACATTGGATAAAGGTGTTAAAAATTTATGGTTATTCAACAAGAAAAACATGGTGACTTTTCTAGGTGTGGTGCACTAAGGGAATCTAACTGAGTAAGATTTGAATACATATTGGGGTGATATCCTAAAATGAGTGGTCTCATATTCCTTTCGGAAAAATGCCAACTTACATGTAAGAGTAACGTCTCATAACTGAAAATATGAGTACATTAATTGTAGGAAGAAAAAAACATAGAGTTCTCTTCCGAAGATAAGAATGACCCAGTAGAAAACATCATTATGTTTTGTATTACATTGATAAAGTGAGTTAGCTCAAGTGGTAAGAGCATCTACTACCTAAGGTCACATTCAAGTCACCTGGGGGGCGGGTTGGGGAGGGATTTTTCATTTCTTTCTTTGTAAAGCCAATTTTTTTTATGTTTTTTTTATTACAACAATACTAATCTAGAATATGAGGAAAATCCCTCCTCAACCCGTCTACAATGTGACTCAAACCCAGGACAAAAGTCCTAGGTAGTGAGCGCTCTTACCACTCTAATCCATAGAAGCAAGAAGTATGTATAGTTGATTTTTAGCAAAGGTTCATAGGAATGCTTGCTCCTAAAGTGGGTTGCAAATTTCCGTAGTAAATATTTAAAAGTGAATTGATTCAACATGTTGTTTTAAAACAATCATGTCAAGACTGATAAGGTTTCATCTTGCCTCTTTTCCTTGCTCTAATTACAAGAGCACAATTTATATGTCAATGAAATTTACACTATAAGTAGGCCTTGACAAGCACATAATGTGACTAAACTTTGGAGGAAAAACGTTTATCCATTAGAATAAATTTCAACTCTAGTTAAATACCCATACATTTGCAGCTTACAACAATTTCGGCAGTGAAAGGACACTCAATGAACACGCTGAAGTATGTGAAATCATATGCTGGATATTAATAGGGTGATGAGAAAATAAAGAATAACAACGAAGTCAACAAAGACTGGTCAACTCACTGTGCATTAGCCAAAGCGGTTGAAAGACCAACAAAACGAACCGAACGCTCTGTCTGAGATGATATGTATCTCATCCGAGATACAATAACCTATGAACACAAAGTATTAATCATATGCTACAGGATCAATAAATTTCAGCAAATTCTTGACTTGAGCGAAATTCCCCAAAAGAAGTAAAATGAGAAATTGCAAGTATGTTTAACATATAAACAATAATCTTTTTTTCAACCTGTATCAAGGAAACCCGCAGACAATGCAGTATAAGAATGTAAAAGGGTCAAAGTGAAAAATAATAGGTTTTTAAAAATGTATGACTAACAATTTTGGAAAATCTTCTCAGACTAACAATAGTTTGAAAGAAATTAAGGACAATTACAAATACTTCCTTGAGATTTTTAGCCTAATTATAAGCAAACTAGTAATCTTTCAAAATTTCAAATATCTTCTTGACTGTATGTTACAAATTGCATCAACTAAGACTTGAGAGGACTATTTGTGTATACCAAATACAAAGTAAAAACCTTAAAATGATATTTATATACCATAAGGGGGTATTTATAATTTCAAGAAGATCTGGTTGCCCAACTCAAAGTATCAAGATAGCCACTTCAAAGAGATCCCAAAGATCCCTCTAAAGATAAACAGACAAATGGACCGCGGCGAGTTTCACATGAAAAGGTTGTTTAGGTTTGGTGGTAGGATTATTTTGTATAGCTATTCTCTGTAAGTTACACTGGGATTGTCCAAGGTCAGATCAGAAAATTTGACATGTTATCAGACTTTTAAGCGGGAATGAAAAGTGGGAAGAAGTTTGTTTCCTTCTAGATAAATTAGAGTTGATTATATGAAATCAGAGAGGGAAAGAGATGGTTCTAAATACTCAATTGCAGTCTATTTGTACTTTGGTATTAATTGACCTTTATTATTAATTAATAAAACTAAGTCTGTCTTGATAATGAATAGTATGCTTGAGACAACAAAACTACAAAGCACAACTCCACATTCTCGAATAATATCCGACACAGAAAATTCACAAATTCCTTAATTGAGACCCCCAAAGCGGCTCTAAACTTGACCCTATACCACACCCCCTCTAGTGACTTCCCTATATATTCAAAGATTATTCGATTTATTTCAAGGCATAAAGACCAAAAAAATCGGGTGGACTGTGGACAATCAAATTCAAATACAGTCGGCCTCTAGAGCTTATAAAACCCACAATGTTACTCCAAAGAAGATCAGCAACTACTTGCGGCAGATCCCATTGTATACCCAAATCCCCCCAAAAAACTCTAAACCATAACCTTAAACAGAAGGAAAACATGTTCCAAGTCTTCTGAATAATTCCTACATAAAGCAGATGATATGCATCTTTGAAGAACATCGCAGTAAGGAACAGGAAATTAGTTGGACACACTGATGATAAGCATCTTCTGAATGATTCCTACAGGTCTTTCATATCATCACCTTGGTCATTTTGGTAAACTTGGACCCTGAAAGAAATTAGTTTCTTGCAAATTGGCTTAATGATAGTTTACATATTAGGGTGTATTCCTCAAAATGATCATATCTTAATTCTACCCTCAAATTAAATTTTCTTTTAAAAACATAACTCCATCAATACAGGCAACATGTTGAACATCAGTTTAAACCCTACTCGAAGTCTCCCTCCACCAACTAGAAAAGTTCCGATTTAGGTTGCCCCTCTAAGTACATGGATATTAAGTAAGTTTTATAAATGAAATCTGTTTTTTAAATATTATTCGTTAAAGAACTAGATTATTATTTTCAAAAGTATTAACATATACAAGACATGAATTTTATCGTGTGTATGTATATATTTTTGTAAAAAATTATAAAATGCAATTAAGAGTATTGTTTGAAATAATATTTTAAAAAATGTAGATCCCCGCTCCAGCCCTGATCATCCCCCGATTGACCCCGCCATGAGCCTTCGCGGACGGTGCCAAATCCCACTCCGACCCACCACTGCCATTCCTAGCCTTTTTCTAGGTGGGAGGCAGAGCAACGTACAAATGGAAAGCCATTGTCATTTTTTTTCCATTTGCAGACCGTTTCCAGAGTCCAGGAATTTATAAACAGTGCAAAAGAAAAAAGTTCATGGCATTAAACATTAATGCATTTAACTAGCTGATAGTGATGGTTGGAGAGTTAAATAGTACCTTGGAATCCACCATGGAGTTTTTATTGTTTCTGGCACACATTCAAATTCATGGGTTATGGGCTTATGCTGCACAATATTTGTTGCTGGAGGTTTACTGAGAGGGGGATGATTAAAGGGATTGCATTTAGTCATTTCATTCCTATTTTGATTCACATTCACCATAAATGTCATAATGCAGTAGTAAATGATTCCATATTAGTTCCACATCCAAATGCATAGAGTTTAGGAATATAACTTCTTAGTGAAGTTTATCGATGCATGTTTAACCCGGTTATCAATCCAGTCTAATTCTTGCTATATTTTTAGTATAAGCAAACCAAGGTTGGCTCATTATTTACTCAAGCCCATATTTGATGAAATTTAATATAGAAAATCAAGCAAATGAATTGTGCATACCTCTAATATGGGTCCGCGATCAGCTCCAAGTAAATGAATCTCATCCAAAATCATCAGTCCAACCTAGAGATAATTTTTAAAAATTAATGTAGGGCAATTCAGATTCGTAAAATAATATGAATCACAAAAAAATATTAAATGATATATGTTTCAAAAGAAAATAAAAGCAAAAACTTTTTAGAGAGAACTACAGCAAATAGACAACAATGACCAATTCCAAATTAAAAAATAATGTAAATGTAGACTGCAAACTGAAATTAAAAATATCAATCAAGAATTAAGACAGGCAGAAAAGAGAAGCATTTCTTGTCAAATATGTGCTCCAGAAACAAATTCACCTTCTTAACATAGCCTCTAGTATGCCAATTACGACTGATTCCATCCCATTTTTCTGGAGTAGAAATTATAATGTCAGCTGCTAACAGAGCTGCCAGATCTGGAGTATATTCCCCCGTCAATTCCACCTAACAACGATTAAGTCACGTTAGAATAGTTTTATGCTTGGCATAACTGTGCAAATATTAAGAGAAAACAATTGAAGCACCATATGTTTTCCTAGCTGGGAAACAAGACGCTTCCTCCAATCATTCATTCTCTCTCGAACAAGAGCCTTTAAAGGCGCTATATATATAACCTGCATTAACGCAACCATTTGGTCATCAATAATATCCAAAAGACAAACCTGAATTGTGTGTTGAATGGCAATAAATATGATAGGAATCAATTATAATCTAAACATTTGATATTAAATTGATAATGAGGATCTATATCAAGGAAAGGTCCCTCTCAGAAAGAGTTCACAGACAGAGCTCCACTAATAAATCACAACAGGACTTACTGGTTAGTATGGAAGATGATAAAAAAAACAGAACTCTCTGTTAAATGTTCTCTTAATATGTTGGCAGTGCATATCACCCTAGTATATCACAAAGGACTAAATAATAAAGCCGCATCATCAGAATAATCAGAGCTCAATAAAGCTTGTTTTGACATATTTAGACCTACTAGTGAGCCTATAATAACCATAAATAAACGGGCGATTAGCAACTCCCTTAGTCAACGAAAAGAGAGCTTGCAAAAAGGCAAGTGACCAGTTGTGGGAGAAGACCATGGAGGAGATTTAGGTCGGTTTTGGCTATTGATTTATGGGTGATGCAACCACATCAACACAATCACCAACATCGGAACTACCTAAATTAAGAAAATTTGGAATTATATTGCCTCCAGAATGAATGAAGCATAGGAATGGCAACAGATGGGTTTGAATCCGAGACCTGCTCCGTCAAAAAAGTCAGATCTGAACACCACCCTGCATCCATTGAGTACCCTCACGGACCGAAACTAGACAGTGACAACCCATTGGACTTATTTTTTGTTTTATCAGTATTCATTTATACCTTGCTAGATTCACATATTTTCACATACAAAAATTAACATATTCAAAATCATGAGAATATGCAATATACATTGAAATCCATACATTACCTAAAAACAAAATACAATATAAACTTATGAAATACTCTACTGTGACGAAATCTACATTCGCAACACAATTTTAATAAAGAAAAAATGATAATTTTTCATTTAAAAACAAAGTCAAAATAAGTAAATTATATTTTAAAGTAAACATTATATATTGCAAGGCGGTTATTTAATAGGACCCATTAGATAGTCAAACCTGCGCCCCGAAATTCATTTGATTAGGTCAAACTATTCATTGCTTCATTGTTGAACATTTCTGGGGCTCATTGGTTTGTTTAATTATTGGAGGACTGCACTCGTATGATGTGGAATTTCCTTTCAAAAAGTAAATCGGATGTGTGTGGTGTTTCAATATTTTTGGAACATGGTTAAGACACAATAAGAGTAGAAAAAAATTGATCCGATAATTCCAAAGATTATTTTAATCAAATCCTCTCACCGTTGAATCAAATCCTCTCACCGTTCTTTCAACATGGCGTTATTTATGAGTCATTTGTTTTAGCACTCCCTCGACAAAATGGAGTGGCTAAATGATAAAATGGAAATATTTTACAATTACAAGTGTTTGACATTCCCAAAAAAACAAATTCCAGGAACTTACTCGAGAGAAGCTGGGGTGACTAGCTCACACCATTAATTAGAATTCCCACGAGTTTGCTTGCTTTTCAAACACCTGCACAAGTCCTTGCAAAGTGCTATTCCAATTTCAATGTCACCAACAATCATGTTCCCAAACCATTTGCATATGTTGCATTTGTTTGGACCCATTCTCAACTTAGATGAGAGCTTGACCAATAGCTCTCAAATGTGTGTTGTTGGTTACTCATCCATTCAAATGGTCTATAAGTGAGATCATCCTCCTAAACAAAAATTTCAAGTCTTTGAGGACAATTGTACTTCCACGATCCTTACTTAAACAGAACGATGTCATCTATAGAATATAAGGATAAAGAATCCACCATTCATGAGTTGCCTGTATCTAAGCGTCCCTTGTTCCTGACCAATCCGGGTCTACCCCCGTTCAATTGTTCAAATGTCCAACCTATTTATGATGTTCCTATTGTGGGTTTACCTACCCAAGATACTGTGTAACCTGATGTCTTTGATTCAACAGAGAGTTATCTGTGTTCACCTAACACACAAAATATAAACCTCACACATTCTCTTTGATAAGTTTATTCAAGAAAGAAAAGGTAATTTGCGATGCAAGTACAATCATCTGACTCAGACACCCGATAACAACTGATAACAGCTGAGGTGAGTAAGTTGACATTCTGGTAGCCTTTACAAAAGGAACTAGGACTTGTACCCAGCACTCTCTACACCTTTTCATGTCTTGCAACAAGTTATCCCATGACTATAAGGCCTTTCTCACTAACCTTCACAATATTGCCATTCCCAAAACAGTATTCGAGGCAGATGAGAACTGGGAAAATGCCATGAAGGTGGAGATGGACGCTCAAGTAAAAAACAAAACATGGAATTTGGTGAAATTGCCTAAGTGCCAATAACCTTGATGGGTCATGGGTTGTTACAGCGAAATACAAGTCTGATTGCTCCTTAGAAAGACATGAACCACGTTAGTTGCCAAAGGTTTATACTCAAACACACGTCATGGACTATCTTGAAACATTTGATCCCCTTGCTAAGATGAATACAAACAGTGTTATTGTCATGGGCAGCCAACTTTGGGTGGAAATTGCAGTAATTTGATGTTCAAAATCCCTTCTAGCTTAGTGATCTTGAAGAAGAAATTTATATAGATGTTCCTCTGGTTTCAACCTTTAAACACAACCAAGGAATAACTAGTATGCAGACTGAAAAAGGTATATTATGTGCAGTGTTATTAGGTGAGAGGCGCGCAGAGGGGTCCCTAGCGCCTGAAGTGCGTCTCTTGAGCATGAGCAAAAAAAAAAAAAAAAACCTAAAAAGTGATATAAGTTGTTACCCATCCAAATCATGACATTTTTAGTATATATTCAGTTATTCACATTTCAAAATAATGATTGTTCATCAAAATTAATAAATAAACCATATGAAACTTGTAAGAGTGCATTGTAGTAGTAATAACGTTAAAAGTGTATTTGTAGTAGTAAAAATAAAAGTGTTTTCAAAATAATAATCTAAACTAAAAAAAAAATGAGGAGCAGAGGCGACGCGGATGCCCGTTTCAGCCGAGCCTCGTACGCATCTAAGAACACTGATTATATGTGCTCAAACAACCTCCGGAAGCTAGGTTTGGGAGGTTTCCCAAAAGTTATTTAAGTCTTAATTTCAAAAAAAGACGAGGTATCATATCTTATTCATGAGACATTTAACACCGATGGGAGTTGCGACTTTGTTGGTTTGTATATGACATAATAGTGACTGGGGATGATAAAGAAAAAATTGAAAAGGTGAAGAGGTGTTTGGTGAAAGGGTTCGAGCAGGGAAGAGCTTGATAAGTTGAAATACTTTCTTAGCATAGTAGTTTTCCACTGGGCAACGGATTTCCACATCTCAGCAAACATATTTGATTTATCTGCTAAATGATAGAGGCAAACTGGGGTGTGAGCCAGTAGGCATGCCTATAGGTTCAACCAAAGGCTGGGAGACGGGCGGAAGATGTTGCAATTGATAAAAGGTAAATATCATAGGATTGTACGGAAAATAGTTCATTCATTACACACTAAACAGGTTAACCAAAGGTAGCAACTGCTGTTAGTGAGGCGAGCCAATTTATGCATAATCCAAAAGAAACTCGTCTCAAGGGTTGAACAGAATCCTACAGTATTTGAAGGATTGACCTGGTAAGTGAAATTTCTTCAAGAAGAGCATTAAGTTTTGAAGCGTACGCATATTGAAGATGCAGGGTCAGTCATGATAGCAGTTTAACATCAGGATTTGTACATTCTTGGGTGAGATATAGTTACAGGGAGGAATAAAAAAACGAAGTGTCGTTGCAAGATCAAGTGCAAAAGCAGAATTTAGGTCAATGGCATTTGGGATTTGTGAGCTCCTATGGTTGAACTTGAAGATAATTTTGGAAGATGAGGAGAAAGTGGGAATATTTAATGAGATTATATTGTGACAATAAGTCAGCTATTAATAATGCACATGATTCGATACAACGTAATTACACAAAACACAGAGAGATTGACCGGAAGTTTCTGAAAGCAAAGCTTGAAAATTTTATTGACAAGCTTGGAACAGCTAATATTCTTGATTCTGTAGAGTGCAGCTTTTCAGCATTTAGTTGACAAGTTTGGAATGACTAACATCCATTCATCAGATTGAGAGGAAATACAAAAGTTTTTAAACTTAAGAAACTGTATAATAACCCTAATATCAGGGAATTAGGTCCAATTTCGTGCTTATTCTTTCTAATTTTAGCCACTCCGAATAGAACAAAGATTTTTTGGTTTCCTACCAAAGAGCAAAAACTACTACAAATAATAAAAAGAATCAACATTCAATACATCAAACTTACAGAAGAAAGACTTAATAGCTATTGCCACACAATGAGAGAGTAACAACAGCCACCAAGATTTCAAATGTGGTGTGATCTCTGGGAACCTTTTTTTTTTTTTTTGAGTGGGGTTGTTTATAGTTTGAACTATTCTACAGGGAAGACACAAACAAAAATGTTTATAAATCAAGAAAGGTAATGATAAAGCAAAACACCAAGAAAATTCTGAGAAAATGAAACAAAGAGTAAACATAGAGACCACTATTGCGTGAATACAAAAAAAAAAATAAAAAATGATATACCTTCATATCAGGCTGAGTATTGAACAGGTTGAGCATGGCAAGCTCAGCCGATATGGTTTTACCACTTCCTGTTGGAGCTCCTAGAAGAACATTTTGGTCCGTATGATATTGCACATGAAATGCCTGCAGATATAGGAGCAACAAAGTTGCAAAGATGTCACGAGGAGAAACTTCTTTCTTTTTTTGGGAGAGGCGGGGGTGGAGGGTAGTGGTGTTGGGGGGGGGGGTTAGAAAAGACAGAAAAGACTAAACTACACAAAGAAAAAAAATACTGAACAAGTTCAATCAAAACCTGCGTTTGTATGGGGTTAAAGTGTGTAAACTTGTACAATGCTTCATAAGTTTCATTGCCAAGTGCAGTCACAGGAAGCGGTTTCAGATCAAGGAGTTCAGTATGAGCTGTATGTGCCTGAAGGATGGATCATCTTTAGTACTAAAGAAGGCCTGACAGCTAAAGTCCATTTACACACTTCAAAAGAATTTCCAAGTCAATCTGCAAAACTACCTCTGGAAGCGCAAGGTTCTGGAAAGATATGGTATAGAAAGACTCTGCATGCAACCATGAATCTGAAATTGCACGAATAAAATACTGAGGAGGATGTGGCTCAAATATTGGAACGGTGAAAGATAGCTTTTGAGGCTCCCCTTTCACCATCTTCTTTGTTAACGTAAAGAGCTCGGAGTGGTATATATGATCATTCTCAGAATCCTGAAAAAGTAACGATCAGTTTAATTCCTCAAAGCACGCAGAGCAATCTGTAGCAATGAAAAAAATTGAACAATTATAGTTATACAACAATCCGAACAAAAAGGTTACATATCAAAAATTGATCTGTAGGTTGAAGAAAACTTGTCCATCAATTGTACGGGATGAGTTTATGTATTATGCATCAATATGAGGATAATCATTCTTGTTCACCTGATAAAAAAAAGTAACTTCATAGAAACCAAAATAATTTTGTATATACGCCAAAAATAGTGAAAATACCTGTATGAACAGTTATATTGTATACTTCAAAAGAGGGAGAGGGAGAAAGATAAAGCAAAAAGACAGTGAAATTATTCTATGGGGTGATAATAATGTATAGATTGACAAAATACACACACGACATAAAATACAAATCAGTTGTTAATGTAGCTATCTGCAAAAAATAATTCAAGTACTAGAGGAGAGACAAAGATTTGTTATTAAAAGATAAAAAATTAAAATACATTAGCAAATCAAAATTACCAAATCCAAACAAAATCTCATAATTTTGTTCATGAAGTTAGTACATCCAGTCATCGTTCACTCGATAAAAACATTGTATCAATTATAATTATACCAATTACACTTTGTCTCTTCCAAAATGTCGTACGAAGTCCATTCTTTGAAACAACTTTTTCACACTATCATCTCTAAAAACGAAAAGGGACAAAATGAAAGGCCAAGCCATCACACCCTATATGTTTATATTCAGTTTCTCAGCACACCCTTAGTGACCTGTGCCATATTGATGAGCAGTAAGTCACAGAACACAGTTCAAATTACGAGATTGAAAATTAGTCAATGTGACAATGTGTGTTAGATCAAGTAGAGCGTCCACTACCCAGGGCATAGGTCCTGTGTTTGAGTCACCTGGGAGATGGGTTGGGGAGGGATATTTCATTTCTTTCTACTGTAAGGCTTGAACCATCAGTACAAAAAGAACCATAATCGAGAAAGTAGTCCAAGGGTGGTAAGGGAAAGATGCTGCAGCTCAATTTCATAACAGGTACCAACTTGTCCCACAACAAGCCTAAAGATTGGACTTTCAGCACTATCTTCTTCTTAATGTTCAATGCATGGTCAGAAGAATTTATGGCATAACATGCCAAGGGAAGAGAATGATCATAACAGGTACCAACTTGTCCCAATTAACACTCTCTCGATGAAGCATATCAGAGGAAAATGTAACCAATAACTAGCTACTAGAAAAAGCAATTCAGATTCTATTGCGAAGTTGGTAAGTTTTTATTCCTAGAAAGTCCCAATTAACAAAACCACGTATGTACTAAATCTTTAGAGCAGAATAAATCGTCGAGACTCATATATATATCAAGTCCGCTTCGACATAAGACGATGAAACATACTGGAGTTAATTGTGTGCTTTGCTGTTCAGGCAAAGTCCCATAAACCAGTGGGTAAAACCAATGCAAAACCACAAATAGAAACATCTATTATGTGCAAATTCGGAACAAGGAAGACCATTAATAAAGAAAAAGCATGTTATAATTTGTGGTCCTGGAGATTCATTTTGTTAAATAGTATCTAAGTTTCCCCATCTCCCAATCTTGCATCTATTAGCTATCAGGTGTAGTGCACTTGAGATTTTATTGAGCGTGGTCTGGGCCTTCTATACTTGTCACTTTGCTATAATATAGCTTTAAAAATCCATAAAAGCCAGTACCCATCCATAGAAATTAGAGAAACAGAGCGTATTAGATCTTTTAATCTTCTGGAAAAACAGAAAAAGAAAAAGAAAACAGTTAGCAAGGAAGCACCTCAACTAAAATCCACCAGCGCTGCACAGTACCATGAAATCGGTCCTTCCAGACAAACTCTGGTGTAATAGTCAAGTCAACCTAAAATCAACACATCATGGTGCTCAGTACGACAATGAGAGTTTAAAAATATTTAATAGATGAGAGAAAAAAGAACAAAAGAAAATGTCACCAACTTGCCAATACCTTTAAAACAGTTCTCGTGATTGGGCTTACTTTAGCAAATAACTGGACCATTGGGAAATATCCCATGTATTGCTTGACCAACTTCAATGTGAGAAGAAGTCAGGCAACTTTGCATGAAACAAATTAACAAAGAAAGGACTAGTATCCAAGTTCTATAACAACAAGAGTAACAAAATTGATACCTTCCCTCCAGGTGCATAGCGAATTAAAGCTCCAATTTCTTTCTCTGGCATCTCATATAGACGGTCTAAGTCCACTCCTCTTTCTTCAAGCTTCCTCAGTATCTGAAACATAATTTAAAACATAGGGCTCTTTTAGAAAATCGCAACTTATTAATACTCCAAAATAGTAAGAACAATAATTTTATGGCCAAACTTCTGCTGAAATATCTCTATCGAATTGTCTGAGCGGATGTTGATGGGGCCAAATTTGACGATCCACAGCCTTGCAGTACTCCAGCATAAAGGATGTCATCTCACTCCAACCTCTTCGCAAACAAGTCTCAAACAAGGCTCGCATAATTCGAGCCAAGCTTGAACTAATATATGATGCATCAGACACTAGTGAAAAAGTATCAATTGAGCCCCTGGAGATATACATCTGCAGGATAAATTTAATACATAATCGTAAGACAAGAATGTCTTTTCCTTCAAACAACAGCACATGCTTTATAGATAGCAATAGCCACTAACTTGAATAAGTATCGACACTTTTCCATGTTTATTTGACGGACCACCCTTAATTTCCAAAGGACATGCGCGAGCCAACGTTTCTAGCTCATTTTGTTCCTCCTCTCGCAGGACAATATTTTCAAATTCAGAAGAGTGGGCAACCATGTCAATTACCTACAAGTAAAGAAAAATAAAAAATTGACTACAAAAAATGATAAACTTAATATCTCCTAAGCAATCCATTCATTACGATCAAATGGCAACATCACCTCTGTATCACAGACAGAAAGTAGTGATGATGTACGTGTGAAAACGGATAAATCAAACATATCTCATCGTTAGACTGTTATTGCGTTCTATATCTTCTAAACTTCATGTGCTTATCGTTGTACTGAAGTATCCAACTCAAAAAACATTCTTATAGATGAATAAGGCATCATGATCAAGTTAGTTGTTAACTTCAAGCACATAGAAACATCTCATTATCCCATATATTGACCTTAAGTCGAATTATCTCTCCTCAAAGTGAAAATACAAGAAAATGGCACCAAAAAAGGAAAAAAGGAAAAAGAGAAAAGAAACAGAAAGGGAAAAAAGGAAAGGGAAAAATTTAAATAAAATAAAAGGTCTAGCTTACGTGGGTGAAAGGTTTTCAGGACTAATGCTGTAAACAACACAATTCAAAAAAAAATGAGGTGAAAAGACTATATATTACACTCTATAACATGCCTGCCATTTTCAATGGATGTTACGTCAATGCTTATGTTTTAGAGGAAATTGACTTAGTTTTTCACCTGTAGTCCCTCCCGATTTTCTGTTCACTAGCAGAGGAGAAAGTTATGAAAATGTATTTGTTCTTCATACAGACATTCAAGATAATTCCATGGGGGCTCCATGATTCCGCTTTCATGTGCTGTTTGAGACTTATTTATGACGACCAGCATAGTGAAAAATTAAGTTATTAATTACCCACAGAACTTTCTCCTCCATAAATCCCATAAACTCAGAACATTTTAAATACAGGATGTATAAAACTACTAGAGAAATACTTACAAAATATCAAGTAATAAAGGAAAGCAAATTGACAAACAATTCATCAACTACTCGGCCACTGAAGGGACTAGCACAGAAACCCATATCGTGATCAATTACCTCACTATCATTCATGTGGCGTCTCAACAGTTCATTATAAGTTTCAACACTAGAGTATTGAATGTAAAAGTGGCTAGCAATACGACCAAGCTCAGTACAGTAGAAGTTTCCACTTTTCTCATCAAAACGCATCATCTTTGCCTTGTCGAGAGCACGTGCAGCATCTGAAACCAGAGCTCTCTGTTTCAGGCATAATGAAGGATCTGCAATAACCTGCGAAATTGCAAAAAGTAATTTAACAAATGACATAGAGAGTAAACTCAATTATAATAGCCCCGTAAGACAAGGTCAGAAACATGACCAGCCTTGCCATATTATGACATCATGATATGGTTTTCCGATGATTATAGAAATATTTCTAAGGGTTCGATGGAGTAAACTTCAGTATAATACCCGTATGACAAGGATGCTCAGAATTAGAAACATGACTAGCCTTGCTATAATTATACATCCAAACTGGTGTTATGACTATACATAGATATTTCAAATCGTGCAACAAACAAACAGAACCTTTCTCTGTCCTCTTATAAGGTGAGACGACAAAACTAATGTACAATAAATGCATGAACCAAAGCAGAGTCCATTCCATGTGTAAGGACACTGAAAGTCGCAAAATTAACTGAGTTAGGAGTAGCATGACCTATGCTTAAGTAAAATTTAGTTGGAAAATAACTCTCAAGATCATGATTATATTTAACATGTCATCAGCGTTCCAATTTTAAATATGTGTGCATTTATTATTCCAGTTTTCTATCTGCTTCCAAATTGGCTTCAGAGGGAGAGCCTATTAGAATATGTTGATGACAGAGTCAAGAGTTTACGGATTTAAATCTGAAAATATATTAATTAAAGTAAAAGAAACAAACAGGCAAAGCCTGCCCAAGCGCAAAGCGCCGATTTCCTCAAGAAGTGAAAACTTCTTGCCCAAGCAGTAATCTACCGTTATTTTCCAATGATCTCTCGATAACCCTAAAAAGATTGCAAACCTATTACTTAAGGGCCCAAAGCCCACTAATTATTTAAATAAGCATAATTAAATAAAATAGAAACTGATCTCTAACAGTTGATAACATCGTTGTCTCTAGGACTGGTGGGGATAGAACTGACAAGTTAAAATGGTTCCTGACCAAGGAATTTGACATGAAGATGATCGATTTACGCAGGTTAAAGTACTTTCTGGGGCATTAGGTTGCACACATTAAACAAGAAATTTACGTACCTCAAAGAGAACTATACCCTATACTTTTTAACTGAGACCATAAGATGGGATGTAAAAGCGATAAATATTCCAATAGAACCGAATCTCACTACTCCAAGTTTAGATCATTGCTCTAGGAGCAGACTCGTTATAGCTCAAGATAACTCTGGACTGCATGATCCAGCAGAAAGGATCATGAGATTGTATTGTTACAATAAGTCAGTTCTCAAGACATCGATCATATCATAACTCAATTCAACTTAAACGAACAAAGCCTGCTGAAGTTGATGTCCACTTTATTAAGGAAAATCTGTGTAGTGGCTTGCTTTATACCTCATTTTGGTCCCACTTGTCTCAACTTGCTGATGTTCCCATGAAAGAGACTTACTAGAGTTGTTATACACAAGTTCGGAATGGAAGATACTCGGTCACCAGCTTGAGTGCTGTAAGATGTGTTCTTATTCTAGGAAAATTGCAAGGTTAAGGTTCCTGATCTTGCAGCACCTTTGATAGTATATATTTGGGTTCTTTGGAAGATCTATCTCATGTGAGTCAACTCTGACGTATTGTCATGAAGCTAACCCTAATCCTCATCAAATTGCATTGTTGTCAGGACAGCTAAAAGGATTCAGTAAATAGTTGTTAAAGGCAACGCAAGGCGCGAGGCAGCAGAAGCAACCGGAATACAGCCTCATCGTGTTGTTGAGTTAGCTTTTTTTTTTCCCTTTTTTCTCTGTTTTTTTTCCTGTTTTTAATTTTTTGTTAGTAGTTTATGTTTAATAGGTTTTTTGTGGTTAATATAATTAGAATAAAGATTATTTTTCTTTTTCTAAATCTTTTAGGTTATATTCTTGTCATGGGAAGGAGTTGAGTTTGTAATGTGAACTCAAATATTGTAAGACCCCCAATCATGAGCTAACAGGAAAGCTCAATGGATTGATTGGTAGAACTCATACCAACAAGGAGCGTCTTCTTTTCTGGGAGCCCTCACATCGAAACTACAAATTTAAGCGTGCTTGGCTTGGGGTAGAGGTGGGATTAGTGACCCCCTGGGAAGTGTCAGATGCGCGTGAGTGAGGACACAGCACGCTGGATAAGGTTTGAGTTGGTACAGTGGGGATAACCATCAGCTATGGAGGGCGGACCTGGGCGTTACAAATGTTTACTTCATCGATTTATTTTTTAACTCGGTCGTCTCAAGCTCACAAAGCGGCATCTCTCGCCTCAAAGCAGGCTGTGTGCAAATCGCCCCAGATCGCCTTTAAAAATTATGATTCAGTACACTCTAAAGATGTCCTATTGGTGGGGATAACGTCTGTCTCAAAGGTACATCATTACTGTCATTTCGCAAAACTTTGTTCCTAAAGACCCCTGTTTTATCGGCATGGCTACATTCCTATCCATGAGAGCAGACTAGTCTTATGGCTAAATTTGTCCTTAGGTGAAAGTGTAGCTATGGATTCTACCTAAATGAAGCAATGTCCGAAAATCTAGTACTAAAAAGATATGATTCAAATGTGGCTCAAGTAAGCATACTGACCCCTTTAAGTCTATAAACCAGAATATGAGTGTGTAGCAAATAAGAGATCATCCTTTTAACTTTTAGAGTGATCTATTCTCATCCCAAAGTTAAAGCCTGTTCGTTACACGAATTAATAGAACTGAAATCAATAACTTGCATCTGTCAACGATATATACCAAATAATCCCTGAACATCAAACTGAATGCTCTTTCAATGGGTTTATTACTTTCTCTTACAATTTTGAGGGGGATAGGGGGGGAAGGAAAGCGGGTAGAGATCAACAAATTACTTGATGATTTAAGAATGACAAAGGCAACAAAGATATATGTTTGTTTGTAATAACAAAAAAGCATAAAACTGGCAAATACCTCATCCCATCCAATACCATATGCCAGTGGATTCATTTTCATCCTTATGAAAAGATATGTATACCCTAGCCAAGCACAAGCTTCCTTGACATTGGTCACAGTTCCCAATGCTACCTCAGCATTTAGGTTATCCTTCAAGGAGTTGATAAACTGCCAAGTCAAATAAATGGAAATAAGGACAATGTCAATAACAGTCATCAATAGTATAAATCATTGTTCAAATAAAGTTTTGTGCCTCCATGACATCTTTGGTTCGTCAGTTATCAATTTTTCAGGAATCTAGGTTAATGTGTTTCAAAATAATAAAGAGAACAAAATCATGTAATTAGTTACTGGACAGAAAAAAAAAAATACTGTAAAACTGATAAACCTTTGAACCTCATCCAAACTTCTTACTAATCATTAAAAGTCCCTCCCCTCTTTTCTGACTCAAATTTTATTCAATGTTTCAGCTCTCTAGTCACAAGAAAGGTAAGTAATGTCGTTGCAAATCCAACTTCTGATCTACTTTATACAAAGGGCAAGGCAATCCAGTCACTAACAGCCTCCAGAGTCTCTAGGAGGTCTAATATTGCAAGAAATCAACACATGGATCATCTTTAAGTGTTTTTTTGCATAATTAACGAAATGTAATCTTTAGCTGTTTTGTTGAAGTCCACCCAAGCAAAACCCTTGTGATGAACATTTGCGGATTGAGTTTGAGGGGACAGAATCTAGTCTATTATTGAAGCAAATATTTTTTATTATGAGCAGGTGGAGACACTTCAATAATTATAAATCTTTTATGAGCAATCATCCTAATAAAGAGCTATCAACCTCATGATTCCGATAATGACATGCCCAACTTTATAAAGAAAATGAGAAAAGCATTTGTTTATCTTATTTTTCAACTACGAATATAACTAGGAAAAAATTATATGGCCCTGAGTTATTTGGAACTGAGATAACTGTTCTTGATTCCTAGTACTACCAATAAACCGCATGTGATATGTGAATAAAGTTACAGGAAATGGTAATAAGAGCCCCTTGTTCATAACCTTTTTATGCACTAGTCAGCAATTTGAAACCATTCGAGAGTCGGTGACAAGTAATGCAGCCATTATTTTATTATCATGGTCTTCAAAAATTGACAAGATATATTTTATTAGGTATAACTGATGATTATTACAACACAGTACAGGATAAAAGTCAATGTACACTTAATAAATTAGCTTCATATTGTACTGAGATAGAAGGATATAATTTCCAACTTATATGACTAAATAAACTGTTTCCTCGTATTGTTGAATACAGTGAAAGTGCTTTTACACATATTTCAGTGATTTGCAGAATGAGCTTAACGTTCCAAACTCAGGAATACCGCTGACAATCAAAAAATTTAGAGGAAAAAAGAGACGAGCGAGGGTTTACCTGACTCTCAATTGGGAGTTGACTGGTTAAAAGACGCAAATAATATGCTAATTTGTCGTGAGAGGTTATTATGATGCCTTCACCACTTTTATCAAACTGGGGTCTTCCAGCACGACCAAATATCTATTGAAGAATCTATTAACCTCAGAAGGGCATATAACCATAAGCAGAGAGAGAGCACATATTTAACAAAAACTCCATATAGCAGCACACCTGCATTACGTCAAGCATGCCAAGATCTCGCCACCCACCAGCCTTTGGGTCATATATTTGAGTTCCCTGGTGCAACATACATAAACACAATCACTAGGCTGATAAATGTACTTACAAATGCGGCATTACAGAAACATCTTCAACTATAGGAAGTGTAATTGATTGCTATGGTTAAATGCTAACTTCAAAGTTCAATCTACAACATGGGAGTTTGAAAATGAGACAAAGAAAAATTAAGAACTGCACAATTAGATTACCCAAAGGCAGAATAGCAGTAATCCAAGTTGTACATGTATATTTACATAACAAATATGTGTGTGTGTGTGCCCTCGAGTATCTCTATAAAAATTATATGACAAACACAGAGTTGAAAGTGTCGTGCTTCATAAAAAATAGGGAAAACATAACAAACAGACGCACTGGCTGGTTAAATCACCCTGCCAAACCTCCACTGAGTCACTTTCATTCCAGTTCTTACATTGCGGGAACTAGAATAAAAACACAGTAGCAAAATAACTAAGACAAATGTCATATCACACATAACGTACGAATGATCTTAAATGGAGATATCAGGACTCTAGTTTAAAGTCAAATTTAAGCAAGTCAATTACAAATCCAAAATATTACAAAACAAGGAAATACTTAAACTGAATTAAATGGGTCAACACCAATGTCAGATCAAGAGTTTTATTAATTATGTGAACTGCTATGCACTTATCAAAAACGGGCATACTGGTTCAGAACATCAAACAAGATAAAGAAGTGCTTGGCTCATCCCACTTCCACCCAGAAACAGATTTCATAGTTTGAAGTCATATTATAAATGAGAGTTGGTAATAAAATGTATGTCAATCGCATTATCTATTTTAAGAATATGTTGGAAAGTAAGTTACTATAGTAGGAATTGAAACATCACTTCAGGACATTACAAAAAGGAAATGGCAGCACAAGTTTGACATCATGAGGTTAACAAAATATGGACTTGCACTAAAACCAGGTATTGCAGAGAGTAATACTTTTAAGGGGATTAAAAGGAACATCAACGAAATAGAGCTCTTTCAGTATAATTAAAAACTAAAAAGTCCTTTCGTGAGAAGAGAAAAGAGAGTGAGAGCGAAAGATGCCCCATGTCAACAAAAGCTTAGAGAGCAATTGATGCTACATCAAGAGACCTATTTTCTGAGGGGATTGGACAATCTTATCATGCAGTTCCTCTAGAAAACCAGCACATAATATAGAGAGAGATCCAGGAAAAAAGTGGAAACTAGACAAAGAAGGCATGATAAGAATTGAACCACAAATCCAGATTCCATAGAAACGCATTATCAGAAAAGTAAAATTCAATGTGGAACAACCTTAATCACCACAGTGTGAGCAGGCAGATTTACTCCCCATGCCAGAGTTGCTGTGCAAACAAGTACCTAGCAAGCCAATAATGAAGTGTTTTCAGAGGAAGATTCGATAAAATATTCGAACAAATGAGTTGAAAAGTGAGTAGCTTCGCATACCCTTAAAAGTCCCTCAGAGAACAGTCGTTCAGTCAGGCCTCTGTCAACACGTAGCATCCCAGCATGATGGATGCCAACAGCGTTGTCAAAAAGTTGGACCAGCTGCTTATTTCTGGACTTCATAACTTCCTTCTGAGATGATGAATTCAATTGAAAGGGATAAGTATTTGACCAGAAACAATTAAGTTTACATAGGATGGGTGTCACACAACATTCAACCAAAGTTTCCTGCCTTTATAAGTCCCTGCTGAGGATGTGAAGCATTTGTAAAAAGATCAAAGTCCTCATGCATTGTGGCCATTTCAACCTGAGGATTATGTCATAAAATAAGGATGTAAAGCAGAAGTAATTTTAGAACTACATCACGTAATATCATGAAATGCGGTTATAAAGTGGAAAAAGTCTGTATATTGATTACACCTTCGGTGAAAAAGTATTGTCAGCCTGAACTATGACCCTTTTTTGGCTTTGTGGCCTTATTTTTTTAAATGTCCAACTACACAGGTATAATTAATCCCAACCACGTAAGATAGCCAGCCAGGTTGGGATTAACCCATGAATTGAGGTTGATTTTATTTATTTTTTAAGAAATTCCGTCGAAATGGGGCATGCCACACACGTGATGCCTTTTCTGACGATCTGGTCATCGGCCACTGGAGGTTGAGATTAATCAAATCCATGTAGTTGAGGTTGCATTCTCAAAACAAACAAAGTTTAGTTAGCAAAACCGAAAAACACCCAAAGTTCCGGATCGAAATAATTCTTTACCCCATACCTATTTTCAAAATGCTGAATTTTGAAGAAAGAAGAAAGAAGAAAGATGTACAACATGTTACCAATTTTTCAGCTGTTTTTCCTGTGTCTTTCCGCGAATGAACAAAAACCATAACCTGGTGTCCTCGCCGTAGTGAATCAACTACCTGCCAGGAAATGTACAATGCTAATGGTAAAACTTCTACCAGAAACAACATTGCAAACCAAAAATTCACAAAATAAATCCAACCTTGTTGTAGCATATTTCATTCATCAAATCATTACGAGCTAAAAAGTTATGTTCGGAAATCCCAATGTACTGCTGCTCAAGAGGTACAGGGCGATAGCTTGAATCGAAGAAGAATAGCCCTGCGTCCGGATTTACCCTCAAAAATTGTGCAACCTAGTTTTCGCAGCAGTATAAACATCTAAAGGTGTCAGCAAGCACATACGCAGTCCATACAAACACAGAAATCAACCTGCATTTTATTCTACCAAAGAGAAATCTTTCAAACAGTGATTTGAGAAAGCTAAAGCATGCTACCTCCAAATAATTGGGCAAAGTGGCAGAAAGGCCAACAATGCGAATCATACTTTGAGTGGATTCAACCTGTATGAAAAACAAAACAAAACAAAACATGACTAGCCGGCACAGGAGATTATCCGCAAATACGTATTAGAGAGTGTAAACAAAGTGTTGAATAAAGCGAATGGGCAAGTAATTTAAGTAATGTGCCATGTTATTATACCTGGCGAAGAGTGCGAGCCACTAATGCTTCAATTACAGAACCTCTATCATCATTCAGCAAATGTACTTCATCAATGATTAGGAGCTTCACTAGCATGGAGAGTGACATATCACTGCTTTTACGAGTAATCACATCCCACTTTTCAGGAGTTGTTACAATCATCTGAATCACAGGAAAAAAAAAATCAAGAAGCTTAAGACTGCAGCCTACAAAGTACTCAAGCAAAGCTATGTCACATTCTTCCATTATACCAATGCTGAAAGTAATTGAATAAAACCAGCAGTCAACGAATAAAAGCTAACCTGAGTTTCTTCGAGCTCATTTTTGGAGAGTTGCATATCCCCAGTGAGTTCTCTCACAGTTACATTCAAAGGAGATAATCGATGGCTGAAGGTTGAAGTGACTTCCGCAGCTAATGCCTAGAAAGGATTGACCAAATATTAGCAATTAATAGAAGATGGTGGTAAGTTAAATGAAAAGGTTTACCTTCATTGGAGCAACATAGACAATTTTGAATTCTTCCTTATGTAGATAACCATCTCTAAAGTGTTGTCCAATCTGTTAAAAATCAATCAAATACAATTTTTAAGGTAGCAAATTCATATGCAAGTATCAAAATAGAAGACGAAGCTAATTGCACCTGCTTCACCAAAGCCATCTATTCTGTTGTATATGAGTACAAATATAAAGGAGGTTTTACATATGGACATAAGGAAAAGAGAATATGTTTATCCTGCAACTTTTTTCCTCCTGTTCCTTCTACGAGCCTACATTATATGTGTACTTCAGAATAACCAGATCAGAGACAACTAATCCAAGACACAAAATATGGAAGTTGATTAATGTAGAGGCAAAAATTGCTTCAACAAAGACCAGTTGAGTTGTGAAGGTGACACGAGTTGTTCTTATTTATAGACTAGTAAGTTTTCATCATGCCCAGCAATCTATTGCCTCTTTATGAACCATAATTTATCTATTACTTCAACATCTCAAACAATTTCGTGCAGCGCAAATTGTATTTGCTTTACATGCATTCACCATATATTTATGATCCTAAATCCTTCTGTCCTAATCATGTTTCTGTCCCTATTTCCTCTCTCCTTCCAATCATATATTTCTGTTCCTATTAGCTTCTTTCCTTATTGAGTAGAAGTTGTAATAGATGAATATTCATAAAATCAGAAAAGTATATTTATCACAATAGAGAAGAAAGGTCAGTTCGTGCACACCTCATGTAGAATAGAAACCATAGCAATATTTGTTTTCCCAGCCCCAGTTGGTGCGCATACCTTCAAGAAAATAAAAATCACTTCTAAGTGACAGGTTCTATTCTCTTGAAACACCAAAGTAAAGCATAACATATGGGATTTGTTTCACCAGAATATTTTCGTTAGTGTAGTAAGTTGTTTGGAATATTCTGCTCTGTATCCGGTTCAAGGACTTGTAACCATGGAAAGCAGCTTGTGCAATGTCATCTAGCTCCTTTATTTCAATCTATCATCGGTAAACAGCAAGTTAGAGCTGTAAGTTGAAAATGAAACTTCCACAAACAGAAACAAAATTATAAAGAACATCATTTTTTTCTGGATGAAAAAGTGGAAGTTATGTTAAACTAGAAACTTGAGCACAAAATCTAGAGAATGGCCAAGCTTACATAAAAGAGAAAAATAATCTGACTCATGTTAACAAGTGATATTGCAGAAGGATGAGTGAGTGCATGCACATGCATAAGTCATTATTGATATATACAAAAGGAAAAGCACATCCACACCCAATCAAATATACATATATATATGACATTTATAATATATGTGAGCAGAATATACCAGTGCACTCGTGAAGGAAAAATACGACTCTGGGATAAAAAAGAAAGCAAAAGAAACAAGCATGTGATAATGCTTATCTGAATTACGATAAAAAAAGAACATGTAGCCCATCTAGTGAAGATATTATACTGCAGTATAGATTAAACATACGAGCTTCTCCCCAGGTTTCATTGGTGCAGTTGGTGTAGGAGGAACAGTGACTTCTTCATATCCCTTATAATGTTTCCTCACAGTACCCTGGGGAAGGGCCGTGACAGCAAACTGAGTCCCATCACCATGCCCAACAAGGTCATCAAGTAAATTTTTCTTCTCACTTGCTTGAAGTAAGGAACTAAAAGAAAGGGAAGACAAGTCATTCTCAATCCCATGATCTGTTCCACGTCTATGCTTTTTTTCCTCCTTGCGCCGAAGTTTATCAATTTGTCGTTCAGATTCTGTCTGAACAGTTACCTATATATAGAAAATTAATTTCAAATTAACAAACTTAACAACCAGACCACTGAAAGATAAAAGGTTACAAAAAATAAATGAATAAACAAACAAAATAAGCAGAAATTTTGCTGAAGCTTATCCAAAACTATAAAACTTCATTACCTGAGTAGCATAACTTGGCATCTTTGTTTGTGTGTTTGAAGTTGATTTATCAGATTTGAGTACAAGCAGTCCATGATGGATACTCTCAACAAGGCCCTTTCTATGCTGTGTGTGAGAGAGAGAGAGAGGGAGAGAGATCAGAAAGAAATAATAAAGAACATTGTTTCCAAGAAAGCATCATGAATTACTCAATTGCCACAGGATTCCTTTATATTAGGCTACTAGCATAAATTATAGGGACAATGGATTATATCTCGCAACAGGGATGAAAATTACTATGAAGACAAATTTTCATAAAGTAAGAATACAAGCATGACAAGATAAGTTCTCACATTTCCATAGCCTCTTTGAAAATAATCAGTTACTAGTAAGGAGGATATAGTCAATAAACAAGAATCAAATATATGAGTTAACAATATCAATACCACTATGAGGTCTTGAACAGTATCGAATGAGCTATCACCAACAAGATCCAGCAAATCTCCAGCTATCTACCATATTAAACCACAATTTGAAGATTTCGGTCACTCGCAAGTTGGAAAGCAAAATACCAAGCTGAGATCAGAACAAAGTACAATCATATCATCTGTGTACCTCATCCCCAGGTTTCTCTGAATCAAGAATCCGGCAAATGGCCATTGCTAGTTCATCTCGGGGAAGCTGTGAAGTGCTTGCCCTGACAATTTTGTCACACGCATCCCGCAACCACTCTAGGTCAAAATTACCTTCACCAGCAGAAGGATGGAAATTTGCAGAATTAGACCATCCCTCATGATTAGAGGATGACGTGCTAGTATCCTCCATCAAAATCTCAGAATCTTCCGGAGAAATATCAACTAAAAAGCGAGCCAGGGGTCTGAATACAAGGTCCGCTCCGAATTCCAAATCATTGCTACCTTCACTCAACAACTCTGGTGAATTGCCAGTCCCAATTTCAATATTCTGTAAACCAGAAAGCCTCTCCACCAACAATGCAACTTTCAACATGTCTGGTTCCGGAACAGTATGCCCAACTAGTTTTTGCAACTCAAACCTAAATAACATGACAAGTTTTACTAAGTATAAAAAAGGGCTGTTATAAGTGTAGAACACAAAGTCTATAAAACAAACACCCAAATCAGCTTTCAGATTATGCATAAATATTGAAGACAAGAAGATTACTAAGGCTCTACAAATGTTATGACTCAACGAACAGACCGCTCTAATAACCTGGTTGACGAATCTATAAAAAAATGAACTGAACTTTTCCTTCTTTCCACCACTGTTCACTAAACTTTTCAGCCTCTTGGAAGTTCAAGTTTTTTTGTTAAAAGAAATACAAATGAACTGAAAGAGGTTTTACGTCATAACCAGGACACTACTATGCATTCCAATAACTGAAGATCATAACTAATCACTTTCTACAAGGATTATATAAGTTACATAAAACAACAAGTAGCATCATTTTCAAGTACTACATCAGCACCTTTTCAAAAATATTCTCATATTATGTGGAAAATGGATTATTCTGCTTCAGTATAATATGATCAGTATGATCAACTTACTTCAGAAACAACTGGATTTAAGTTTCTGAAAACCATCTCTGAGCTCATCAATTATAGTCCACATGTAAAAACATATCATATCATATTCAACGAAGTTTTCCCAAACTAATTAAGACTTATCCTATCAACAAAGCATAAGAAAACTTTACTGTTTTGCCAAAATTCTCTTGTCACCCTCATCCTCTTCAGATCCAGCAGACCCACTAAATAGCCTATAAACATTCAATGCCACTTCTTGAAACTCCTCCGACATCACTTCACCACCAATCAACTCAACCACTGTCGCAATAAATTGCTTGTACAGTTGCCGTATTTCCACAGAAGCTGCACAATAATACACAAAACAGATGCATAACTGTCAGAAATAAACAATTCTATACACACACTAGAGTCCATATTTTCCCAATCTCCTCAACTGATTACACCGCATAAACACATCCATAGAATACAACCAATTTAATTTACTTTAACTCGAAAACCAACGATTATGCACAGCTATAAAGTGCAGCAGTACCTTCTTCCCATCGCTCAATAATTTTACGAGCGAGCTCCGATTCTCCAAAAGAAGCTACAGTACTAATGAACCATACAGAATTAAACGGTCAATCAGGCATCAAACAATCTCTTTTCAAACCAAAAATACAGCATTAAAGAAAACAATGAATTATTCTAATTTTCCGTGCAGTATTTACATGTCCGTATACATACCTACGGCGATTGAGGCTCCCGAGTAAGTCTTTCCGGTTGAGATAGGCTTGGTCGGCATCGAAAGGGAGCCGAAGAGAGTTGGTTAACCGCGGGAGCTCCAGCAACATTCTTGCGGTAATTTGTCCGTGTGTTGTGTGCGCGCGTGCGTGCGGAAGAGGAAACGGTGACTGGCCATGAGAGTTGTGGAATTTATAGAGCTCGCCATGATTCAGGTCGGATCGGTGCATGTCCACCGGGCCATACTCAAAATCGAGTTGAGTCGGGCCTGCCAATTTGGGCGCTCAAGCCCAGCCCAAAAGTATAAAAATAGAATAAAACCTCTCGGGTTGTTGGGCCAAATCAAAAACTTCCCTTTTTTTAACCTGCTTAGGGGCTCGTGATAATGTGTTCAATGCAATTCATTTCAATTAATTGTCATTTTTTATGGACTCCCCCATGACGACTCTTTCAATTTCATTCGAGAGTTTTATTCCGTCGTCCAAGTCTTCTCTATACAAGGTTTACACGAAAATTAACTTAAGATGAGGTGGCCCCTTACACCTTGAAAGATAGAGGAGAATTTTTGCTTATGTCTCTATCTCCTTATTTTTTTCTTACGAATTTATGATCGTTTTATAAGCAAATATAATTCAAATAAAACAACGACTTATATTCGGGTGAAAAGAGCCTCATTTAGTCAAATGGACGGAGAGGTTTTCATGAAGATCGGGAGCCTTAAAGGCTTCTGACTCAATGTCCACATCATAATGATTAACCCGAGCTCATCACTAATTCTTCTACGATAGACTTCAGCTCAAATTTTTAATATATAGTCGACAATACGGTCAATGGAGATATTGGTGCTCGAACAAGCCAAAGCATTTACGAGATATATGAATCTATTAGCTACAATAGACAACAAAAGAGTATTAGTTCGACAATGATAGCCATTCGTGAGGTTGTAACCACCCATTCAAGTGGCCTCTTTGCAATCCCAAAATGCTTTTCTTGCTCAGAGTGCTTCCTATCCTTCACCTCTATCCGAGACTTGTGGGATTTGTGTTTACTATAGCCATGGAACCAATCTTTGTCAAGCTACATTTGAGCAACCCGACGAGTTTGAGGAGCAAGCCTATGCGATTCAAGGCTATCAGTATATCAATCTAATCAAGCCTGCCAAGGGTACCAATATCGCCCTCCTCTTCGGAATAATTTTATTATCAAACATACACTCCCAGGTGGAAGACTCATCCGAATTTTAGTTGGTCAAACAATAACGCCCAACAAGCTCAAACAAACTTCCAAGGGTCATCGACTAATCCATAAGCTTCTTTCAATTATAGACCTCAATACGTGGCACATCTCTCTTCTCAATCGCCTTAACCTCAAATGAGTTAACCACCTCCCTCTTTTCAAAATGCTAATCAAGGTGTATAGGCTCAACTTAATTCCTTCAAATATCGTCTCTCATCCATTAAAGCCACGTTAATCTCCCTCAATGCATCGATTCAACAAGCCAACAAATGATTTTATACTCAAATAGGATAAATAGAAACTCAAATGAATGATCTTCAATACAAGGTGGACAACGAAAAACTTCCAAGTCAAACTGAACAAGCTCAAGCCATCCGTTTTTAGGAGTGTTCGAGTCATGGACAACAAAGTCTCGATGCCCGATGAGGATTCTTCAACCTCTGATTCAAGATGTCATGGTTATGCCCAACCCGTTTGTGCCCATTGTTGCTCTTATCCTGGCCGCATCCCCGACGGATGCAAATGAAAAAGAATTTTAGTCGGCTAAGTCCCTTCACAAGTCTTCAAATACATACCGGCCTCCTATGTTATTTTTAATCTTGCTTTTCCCAAAAAGCAAGATAAGTGATTCTTTAACTTTATAATATGCTTTACAGAGTAAATGTCAATTTTCTGTTACTGATGTCATAAGAAACATTCCTACATACGTCAAAATTTCAAAGAACCAACATCTAAGAAATGACATTTTGAATATAATGAAAAAGTGTGTTTTTCAAATGCAGTTAGCATTGTCTTTATAAATCTCCTTCCTCCTACGGAGACTAACCCCGAGAGCTTTTTTTTATAAAAACTACTTTGGGAAATGAAACCTGGGGAATGCTTGACCTGGGAGACAATCTAATGCCATTTTCTATTTTTGAGCAATTTGAGCTAGGTGGCCTTAAGCCTACTCGGATGTGTTTGCAACTAGCGGACCATTCGAACTGGTACCCAACAAGGATTGTTGAGGATGTCTTAGTTCAAGTCAGTATTTGATTGTTCTCGTCAACTTTGTTATGTTGGAAGTAGAATAAGTGCGGATGATAGTTGTGATTCTTTTAAGCTGCCATTTACACCCACTACTAATGACTTAATCGATGTTAACATGATTACTTTTTCCATCCCTGATGTGCAAGCAACTTTCGTTTCTTTAATAATCATCGAGTGTTTGTTTAATGATCCGATGGAGGTGATGGTGCAAGAGTCCTTCGAAGTCAACTCGGATGAGATCGTCGAGGACAATGAGCGGTTTACGCTTCAATCGGAAGGGTGGTCAGTATTAGTGAAGTTTCAAGCGGGGACTCACCGAGTCCAATCTCAATCTCAAGCCCCTTCTAAACCACCTCAAGTACATATTCTTGGAAGATGGAGAAAAGAAGTCGGTTATCATTTTTGGCGAGCTATCTAAGGAAGAATAAAGTGTGTTAATTGAGGTGCTAAAAAAGTATAAACATGTCGTTGGTTAGAGCTTGGAACACATTATAAGTATTAGCACCTCAACTTATATGTACTGTATAGTTTTGGAAGAGGGGACGAAACTATCAAGAGATGGTCAAAGACGATTGAATCCAAAAATCATGAAAGTTTTGAAGAAGTAGATTTTCAAGTTACTCAAGAAGAGAATCATCTTTCTCGTAGCCGATAGTGAGTGGGTAAGCTTGGTGCATGTGGTCCCTAAAACAGGTGGGATCACGATCATTGAGAATAACAAAGATGAGATTAGGCCTACTTAATTGACCACCAGATGATGTATGTGCATTGACTCTAAGAATCTTAATGCTGCTACAAGGAAAGACCATTTTCCTCTCCCTATCAATTTCTCAACATGTTGGCCGCCCACCAATATTATTAATTTCTTGATGGCCTTTCTGGCTACTATCAAGTGGTCCTTACTCTAGAGGATCAGCCAAAGACAACTCTCATATGCCCATTTGGGACATTTCCTTTCCAAAGGATGTCGTTTGACCTTTCCAATGCTCTAACAGCTTTCCAACATTGTATGTTATCCATCTTTACAGATATGATCGATGATTTCCTTGGGGTCTTTATGAATGACTATTCGGTATTTGGCTCATTATTTAATTATTTTTAAATAATTTTTCAAATTACTTGAACATTGCATGATTAGTAATTTAAATTTATTTGGCAGAAAAGTCATTTAAAGGTAAAGAGCGGTATTGTGCTTGATCATGTGGTGTCAAGTAGGGGTTTGGTGGTTGATAAGTCAAAAGTAGATGTTATTGGAAATTTTCCTTCCCCTATGAGTGTGAAAGATATTAGAATCTTCATAGGACATGCAAATTTTTATCGATGGTCTATTCATAACTTTCTAAAATTTTGTCGCTCGGTATATCATTTACTTAGTCTTGACGTGCTATTTATGTTTGATGAATATTACTTGAGTGCTTTTAATCTGTTAAAAGAAAAGCTTCCTACGGCCTTGATGGTCATTACCCCAAATTAGTTCCTACCATTTGAAATCATGTGCGAGCATCACACAATACGGTAGGGGCCGTGTTGGGTCAATGGGTAGACAATATTCTTCGTATTATTTTACTATTTGAGTCTTATGTTGATGAGGCTCAAAGGAACTATACCACCAACAGAAAGGAGATTTTAGCCATAATCTTTTATCTTGACAAGTTCCGCTCTTATGTTGTTGATTCTAAGGTCATAGTCCATATTTATCATGCGACCTTTGCCATCACTTAAATAAAACTCAAAGTAAGCCGCATTTGATCCATTAGTTTCTTCTATTGTAAGAGTATGATGTTGAAATTCGAGATTAGAAGGTTTGTGAGAATGTTATTGCTAACCACATATCACATTTGTGTGTTGATGATCTTTTGCTTGAGCATTAATCTATAAATGATGTCTTTTTGTATGAGATTTCTTATTCTATGCCTCTAATCTAACCACTTGGTATGCTAATATGTTGATTTTCTTGCATGTGGTTAAGTGTAATCTATCCTTCTAAGAACAAAAGGATTTTTTTTTTCAGATTGTAGGCAATATTTTTGAAAATCATGTAATTGTTGTCAACAAATTAGTGATATTGAGAATATGAATGAATTATGATTGACGAGCAATTTAGTTCCCCAAGTATTTGATTTTTAGAGCATAGCTTTTATGGAGCCCTTTCCCATTTCTTTTGGGTACTAATATATCTTGGCCAGAGTTTATTATGTTTCCAAGTGGGTTGAGGCTATCCCCCTTAAGACTTGTGATACCAATATTGTGCTTAAGTTCATTTACGAAAACAATTTAGCTTATTTGGGTTCCCTCGAGCTATTAGTAGTGACGACAAATCTCATTTTTGTAACAAAGTATTTGAAAATTTTGATAATGAAGTATGGAGTGAAGCACATACTGGACACGACTTACCAACCCCAAACTTTGGGCCAAGTCGATATCAGAAACAAGAAAATCAAATGTTATTATTGAGAAGATCGTTTAACCGAGTTGTAAAGGTTGGTCGATGAAGCTAAATGATGCCTTGTGGGCACATAAAATGATGTATAATACAATATTAGGGATGAGCCCTTATCGGTTAGTATACAATAAGACGTGCCACCTTCTAGTTGAAGTTGAGCATCAAGCCTATTGGGTAATTAAATCTATCAACTATTACTTGAAGCAAGTTGAAGACAAGTGGAGACTCCAAATATCAGAGCTTGGCTAGATTAGAAATGAAGCTTACAAGAGTGCTTGGATTACAAAGAAAAGGTGAAACTCTTGTACGATAAAAAGCTCGCTACCAAGACTCTTGAGTTGGGTATGCAAGTTTTACTTTATAACTCTCACCTCTGTTTATTTCCTGAGAAGCTCAAATCAAGTTAGAGTGGCCATTTTTTATTGATAAAGAAATATCGTACTGAATAGTTAATCACTTTCAAATAAATAACCACCGAGTCAAATCTTACCTCATGGATTGTTATAACCTCAAGAAGAAGAGTTTGTCATCCTTAAAGATGCTCCCATCGCATAATTTTAAGAGAGTTCATCGAGCTAGAAACGTTAAACAAGCTCTTCATGAGAGACAATCTAAGTTTTTTGCTTTCTTGCCTTTTAGTTTTGGTCAATATTTCCTATTATTTAGTGATTAAATTTTTGCTCATTTATACCTGTTTATTGTGAATTTAAGTGAATTTTGTTTTTTTAGGAAGGGGAAGGTTGGAGATAATGTTAGTTGAACTTGCTTAAAGATTTTTGAGGACGTTCGATTGAGAAACAACGACCAAAAATGAAACGTGCTTTGCCACACACTATTTCAAGCGTTGCGCGCGCAAACACCCAATGCCAAGATCCCTCAGCATCAGGCTAGGAAGCTCTAGGCCTGAGCACGTTCCTCGCCAACTTCATATCATGCCCCATGTGAAGGTGCATCTTTTGATGGACATCTGCTAGAATATGAATGGCTTTATAAGGTTATGGAGGAGATATACTCATATCCCTCAAGAGTTCAGGCCCAGATAAATATGGAGAGCTTGTTTTTATTTGAGAAATTGAAGATGAATAGGGGACTGGGACAACCCTACCCAAACCCAGTTGGAAATTGTAGTCGTTCCCTTTTTGAGCCTTAGATAGGGAAAAACCAGTAATTGTCCCAATGATCAAGGCTGGCCTCTCAGAAGAGGCGTCGCACGGGCCTCTGGAATAATGTTGAAAACTCCAAACTCATGAAAGACAAGAACCCTTGGCATTAAGTGACCCAATGCCAGGCACAGTTCACGCACATGCGAAGGTCGACACTAGCCCACACGCGCATCTTGCCAAACCCATTCAGCAGTGGCTGATCTTTTTCAGCACTGCGGTCCACACATCACCCCCTTTATAAAATAACAGCTGTACTCCCCCCAAACCCACAAATCAATCAGGCATGCAAGAAGAACAACAAGTTTGAAAAAAAGCACACACCCCGTATTCCAATATTCTAATAAAAAAAATACGATTTTGACCACCAATCGACCCTATTTTTTTGCACCAAATCACTACTCTTAATTCATTATCATCTTTTTGTGTTGATTGTGTGTTGGTTATGGTTGTTAAGTGTTTGCCTACATTTCCAACACCACAAGTATACAGGTTATCAAATCCAGTATCAGTGACCAAAGTCCTATTCATAAAGACTAAGTACTTTTACTAATGACCACAATCGTAAAAATAACATCAACTAATTTAAACAAAACTAAAACTTTAAATGGAATGAAAAGTAATTGAAGACAAATGATGAATTAAAGGGATTCCAAGACAATGGTGTTGATTAATAATTCTTGTTTCACAAATCATCTAATCTCTCTACCAAGAATCATAGAATTTTTGATTGAAGAACATGAATGGTCCTTCGATAAATTAATACATGTAATTCAACTCTCAAATGAACAAAGGACCATAAGCTTTCAGAAACCCCCCACATCCTTTCGGTACACGTATTAATTTGTCTCAAATATACACAAGCCTAAACATGGTCCATCCAAATTCATTTCAGGACGATGTTGCCAAACATGTATAAATATTTGCAACTATTTAAAACAAACACGAAACACAAGATATTTGAATATGATAAAATTCTTCAAGCATAAAACATCAATCAAAAGAATATTAAAGAAATAATTGTCATCAATCTATCCCATGTCTAAGAATCAAAGGTGTTTAGCTAGACATGGTGAATTCAAAACACGATATATAATTCATAGAAATCATGCTACTAATAAGAATGAAAAGATAGATAAAATTACCATGAATCTATTGATTCGTCTTGGATTCTTGTCATTTTTTCATCTTGGAATGAAGGATACGGATGTTCCTCTCATTCGAGCAACCTTTCAGACTATCCTAGTCATGTGAATTTGTCTCTCCTACATTGTATATGGACTATGTGTGTGTATATGTGGCTATTTCTAAGGTTCAAAAACCTAATTAAACTTAATTTTTGCAACTGTAAAAATATTCCACCATGCAGACCCGACCAGCACCTCAAGTGCTCGCTCGGGTGCAGTTTCTTTTGCTGCACTGATTGTCGCAGCCAACCAGCACCCGACCAAAACCTCGAGTGAGTGTTCCTCTCTAATCATTGTCTGCTCACTACATCCAACCACAACTCAATGTCGCCTCGAAGTTCACGTGGTCTTCTTTTCACACCCGTTTTGACTCATTTTCTTCCTTCTGACATCTTTTATGCATCCTTTAGCCACCTAACTTGGGGTTGTCAACACTCTCGCTCCAAAAGGCCTTAAAGCCTATCATTTTACTATAAAAACAACAAAATGAGAAAAGTGTAGTATTCTCCAAGAAGTCCATAAAATAAAGAAAATCTCATGAAAAACATACACGTAGGTTTTAAAATGATATGAAATATACCTTCATAAACACGTAATTTACATGTGAAACAAGACCCCCAAACTTAAAAATGGGTAGTCCTTACTAATGCACTCTAAACCAATTATTCACCAAAGTTACGAAGAGTAACAATCAAGAATATAATCAAGAGAAAATCATGTGACTCTGAACCAAAAATTAAATTACCTAGCATATGAGCCTCATGAATCCTTTAAAGCTGAGCAAGTCTCACCAAATCCATAGATGATGTCGTTCAAGATCTTCACAATATAAATGTATCAGTTCACTCATCACTCATGTATAAGGACATGTACATGCTCAAATCAATTCAATATGCGCCTAACCCATAAGATTGCGAAGAGTCTCAAATCTCCACTATGCTCAAGGCACATGCATATGATTTGTAAAGCAAAAGTCTTTATTAGGTTGTAATATAGGCTCTTTGACAAGGTAGAGAAATATGGATACATGGATTACATATTAAACATATAAAAATGTAAAACCCCAAGAAATTCAACTTCACCCTCAAAATAACACTTGAAGCTTCTAAACATAAAATTAACTCATAAGCTTCATATCGACCCCCAAATGCCAAGGCCTTTATAATGTACGCCAATCGAACCAATAAAGAAATATAAATACTATATATGTGTATATATATATACATACACACACACACACATTTTTTTTGCTTTTGTCTTCTTCTTCTTCTTCTTCTTCTTCTTCTTCTTCTTCTTCTTAGTATTAGTATTAGTACTACTACTACTACTACTACTACTACTATTACTGCTACTGCTACTGCTACTGCTACTGCTACTGCTACTACTACTGCTGCTACTACTACTACTACTACTACTACTACTACTACTACTACTACTCCTACTCCTCCTCCTCCTCCTCCTACTACTACTATTCTTATTATTGTTATTATTATTAGCTAGGAAATTGATCGAGGATTTCCTAGCGCTCTAAGAATCGTCTCCGCAATAGTACGGAGTCGATTGTAGATGCGGCAAGTTGTCCCGAGTCGTGTCTCTCGAGGATGAATGTGATCGGCTTTCGGTTTCTCAGTTGTTCTTATCGTCGGTTTTGATTAAACTAATTTGACCTAAGAAAGCGGTAGTCATTGTTCAGTTTTGAATTTTACAACTAAGATTTAAATTGAAACATAAGATTTAAAAACATTAAAACATTTAAAGGAAATTAAAGCTTATATTAAAAACGATCAATCTAAACTAATTAACTTATTAAAACTTAATAATTTTAAATTAAGGGAAAATTAAAGTCAAGCTTTATTTGAAAAAGTCAACAGTAATTTAATAAAATTTAAAGTTCTAAAAGAAGGATTATATAAAGCTTCTAAAAACTTAAAGATTGRTCTAACAACTTAACAACTTAAAAGCATAAGTTCAAAAGCTAGAAAGCTACAAAATGAAAATGAAAGTTTTGAAAATCAAAATAACAATGATCCAAGTATAACACAACATTAAAGGAAATACTTCAACATAAAACTATATAAATGAAAGAGTTTACCAAATGTATGTGATTACACAAAAGCTTGAAGGAGAAAAGCTTGAAATCCTGAATGATTCTTCACAAAAGAAACCTAGATCAAAGCTTGATCACTAACTAGCTAAGATCTATACTTAACTAATCTACCACTAATTACTAGAATTTATAGGAATTAAAAATGAGCAAATATGAAAGGAAAAGAGTTTCTGGTTTTGGAGGAGCTTCCTTGGGGAAGAAAGACCTCAGCTGCAAGTTGGTATGGTTGAAATGACGTCTGATTACTTATTTCTTCAAAATTTCTGCTTTTCAGTCGATCGACTGAAAAAGCAGTCGATCGACTGAAAAAGCAGTCAATCGACTGGCAGTCGACCGACTGCGATGTCAAAACTGCCTGAAGCCCTGGAATCCAGTCGATCTTGAGGGGTCCTGTCGATCGACCGCAGTCGATCGGCCAAGTAGGCAGTCGATCGACTGCCTCGTCCACAATGCCAAAAGTCCCTGAAATCCAGTCGATTTTGCCGGTTCAGTCGATCGACTGAACAATCAGTCGGCCGACTGGATTCCAGCGCCCGACTCGATTTCTCGTTCTTTTCGCGTCCGCCGATTTATCGAACCTCGTCCGCTGCGCTTCCTTACTTTGTCCGTCCATTCCCGAGTCGAGTATCAACGATCCCAAACGAGCGTGGGCCCCGCTTGGATGTCTTACGGCCAAGAAAAATGGAAAAGTGAAAAACTACGAAAATTACTAATAAAACGTACAAAAACTAAGAAAATCTAGAAATACGAAAAACGG